>CM029017.1:165502855-165625423 GCA_016801055.1 Panax notoginseng | reverse complement strand
ATTGGGAACTAACAGGATGTTCTTATGCTTTAACAAATAATTTTGTTTTACCTGATGAAGCTTGAGTTTCTTTTTGTTTGGAGTTTGAAATGAAGAACATTTTCCATTTTTTATGTTTCAATGAATTTATTATCCGTTTTGTGGTTGTTTAGATTTGGTGTAAATTATTATTTAATTCAGTTACTATTTTATTAATTTTTAGCACATTTCGTAATATGCAACAACAAATTGTGTGATGATGACGATTTGGTTACAAGTGTTGCCACAAAAGAGTAGGTGGACGCGTAATAAGATTAATTTACAAAAAAAAATTTAGGTAAGGGCATAATTGTACACCTCCCAAATAATTTTGAATACTTAATAACAATGTGTCACTAAATAATTTTTTGATTGTTGCAGCTACAAGCATGAGGGTACTAAATATAGGCTTCCTAGAATAAATTTGTCGCCACTGCTATGCGGTTTATGTGGGAGCATGAACACACTATCACCCAACAACAAAATAAATCGTTGGGTTTTTCTTTATGCTGCTCTAAGGGCAAAGTTCAGTTACTAACCTTGCGTGAGACACCAATTAAGTTATTACAGTAGCTAGACGGAGAGGCTAATGCATTTCTCACTAACAGATTTTATAATAATATTTTTACTTTTACATTGATGGGTGGAGCAATTGTTAAAAGCTTGAACAATGATGGAGGTCCTTACTTCCGATTACATGGACAAACCTTCCATCGGATGAGCTTCCTATTACTGCTTTGAGAATTCATAATTTGAGTGAAATATTAAAAAATTTCAAAATTATTAGCATTGATACTTAATTCGGTTGGTTAGTGCATTTCAAGCTTTTGATGAAATTAGACTAAGAAGATGTTCTTATGCTTTAATGAATGTATTTTTTGTTAGATATATTCAGATTTAGGTTAGTCAATCCATTATTCAAACTAGCTTATGCATTGCACGGAATATCAACTAGTATTATTAAATCTAAAAACTAAAATATTCCATCTTAAAGGATAAAATAGAAAAAATCTCAAACTTAAAGTATATATAACACAAATAGGAGAAACTCAAAGGATAAAACAAGAACAATATCAAAATTAAAAGAGTACAATATATAAGGAAAAGAGCAAAATTCATCATGGTTCAAAATATCGGTTGATGCCGATAGCATCGTCATTGATTATAGGATCAATTACATATTATATTACATTTTTTAAAATAATTATAACAATAGTGCACTCATAAAATATTTACACAATTAATACACTTTTCATATTTATTTACATACTTAGTGCAATTAGGATTCCTTAATTTAGGGAATTAGTATGCAATTAGGATTCTTTAATTTAGGGCTTCTTCTCTCTCTCCTTATCTATAACAACTGCATTAGTTAGTCATCACCCTTCTTCTTCATTCAACGTATTCTTTATATATATATATATATATATATATATATATATATATATATATATATTCAATCTCAAATATATATTTTTTTTTGAATAAAAAGTACCAAGGAATTATTTATAGGCCCATACCGAAAGTTTGTTGGAAGGAGGATGGAATCGAACGAAGCAGTAATGGAAGCAAAGGAAAGAGATGGAGAAGAAGAACAAGTAACAAAAGTAGAACAAAAGCAGCAACTAGTGTGGAGTTGGGGAGCAGGTACAGACAGGCAGCTGGCGACACAGAAGCTTCGAGACGAACACCACCCCCAATTACTCCCTTCTCTCTCAGTCGGAGAACCCATTTTTACTTTCTCCTGCGGCGGCGCTCATGTCGTTGCTCTTTTATCATGTACCCACCTTCCTCTCCTACTCATATAATTTGTTGTATATATTGATTTCTGAACATCAGATTTGTGTAATTGTGTTTTGTTGTACATATTGATTTCTGAACATCAGATTTGTGTAATTGTCTAGAGAAATTCTGGGCTTCCTGGATGATGGTAACCAAACATTCATACCAAGGTAACCAAACTGTCATATCAAAGTAATCAATCAACCTCCACACTTTAAATTTTTTCTTAGTACAGTTGGTTACCAAACCTTCAGATCAAGGTAAGCAAACCTTCGTACCATGGTAACAAAACCTTCAAACCAAAGTAACTAATTCACATCCACACCTGTAATTTTTACATAGTGCAGTTGGTAGCCAAACCTTCAGACTAAGGTAACCAATTCAATTTTATTAAGTTACTAATTTTGTTTGAATGTGATGCAGTTGGTAGCCAACCATTCATACAAAGGTAACCATTTTATTATTTATGAGTAACAAAATAGTTATAAAAAAAATTCCAGAACAGTAAAAGTTACATCTATTTATTTTTAAACTTTTTGTAGGGCGAATCTTTTTCTTATTCTCATTGGTGTTTTGGACAACGGAGATTCGCGGCGGTGTAGCGGCGGAGATTCCGTCTTTGGAAAGGTGTTGCAGTTATTTAGCTAACAATTTTTTGGATATCCAGTACATATATTTTATTTATTTATTTGTTAACTATTATTTCAAAGTGTATGTGAGGGAGATGAAGATTTGAATTTGAATTATTATTTTGAATTTGAATTTGTTTTTGTTGTTAGATCCCAAATATTTGAATTTGAATTATTAATTATGGTAGTTATTTATCCTTAATTTTAGGTTTCCTTATTAATGTGAATTGTACTATTTTGTAATATGGGTTCTAATTACACTCTTTTTGTAAATATTTAGTTGATGCACTATTCTTGTAATTACTTTCTATTTGTTGTATACTTATGTAAAGGACCCTTGATTATATGCGAGATGATTTTTATTTATTTATTTAACAATTGTGTTAATGAAAATGTCAACAAGTTGAATAATTATGTATCATATGACTTATATAATTTTATATGTATTAAATTACAACTTTACAATATTTATTTTATTGTTGTACTTATTTTTTTGTTTTAGAATTTTTTACAGTTTAATAAATAATACTATCTTTGTTCTAAATTATAAGATCAATATTAATTTTTTAAAATTCAATCTCAAATATTTTTAAATTTAAAATTGACATAAATTCATTTAATTTGTGTTTATATAATTATTAATATCATAAATTACCTAAAACATACTAAAACTTATAAGATTTTTGTTTTCTAAACATAACTAAATTATGTCAACTTTAAATTTAAAAATATCTCAAATTGATATTTATAAAGTCAATAATAATTTTATAATTTGAAATTGAGGAGGAAATATATAATTTTTCTTGCCTATGATACCAATATCAATACTTGATACGGCATTAAGAATTGAATGTTGTTATTTATTTTAATATTATGACTTTAAATTTTGTTTCAAGAAAAATAAATTGGAAAGTCTCCCATAAAAAAGTGTAAGTCTCCCTTAAAAAATGCGACTTAACTTCACAAAAACCTCCGTGAAGACTTTATAATATATAAATAAAATAAAAAAGTAAAAAAAAATCATTTTTTATTTACATAAAAAAAAATTGGCATAGGCCCAATTGTCCCCAAAACAACCGTTAATGCTCTTTTGACCTTTTGAATTGATTAGAAAGAGGTATAAAAATTAGATGCCATAATTAGTAAAATGGATGATTAAGATGTGGGATATACGGATCTCCCCACTTGAGAGATTGATTGTTGTCTTTTTCTAGTTGATTGAAATGGAACTAAACCATCACACAAGTTATATAAAAGTATATATGTACGCATTATAGAGGTTCCCCACTTGTGGTAGAGTCTAATGATTGGTCCACTTCCCAAATTTGTCTTGGTGCAACACGGTCATGGACCGGTTTATATTCCTACACCAAGAAATATACATTGCCAGTAGGTTATATATACATATATTTATATATAAGAATTGATTCATAATAAATTGTCACTAGAAAAATTTAACAAGGTTATCATATTTTATATTGTTCATTTAACGGTTATAATTTATTTATTATTTTGGTATCGTTAAAGCATTTTATCATTTTACTAAAAGGGAAGAGATATGATTGGTCAGGAGTGGTTAACATGAAATTAATTTTGATCAATTGACAAATACAATGTCGATACGTAGGTCCGGAAGGTTATCTCTCTCTGCATGTCAATACTGTGTAGGTCAATTAATTTACCGTGAAGTTAATTTCATAATATATCGGATCATTTTATCATTTTACAAAAGTGGGAGGGGATATGATTGGTTCATAATTACTATTTGCTATGAATTATATATATATATATATATATATATATATATAAATATATATCAAATCATTCGTCCGTCCGTACTTTTCCTACAAACTCTTATTTGTCACATCTGACCTCTCCAATAATTCATGAACCAACCTCACCACTCCAACGTATCACAATATAAATTTAGAATACATAGATCTATACCTCCTCTGTCCCAATTTAGTTGTCAAACTTTTTTATGATTTGAAAAAAACATGTACTCTTATTTTTTTAACTTATTCAAAAAATATCCCTCACTATTATGAAAAATAAGAGAATATGTACCTCCATTTTCTTGATCAACTCTTGTGGTGTGTTTGCTGAGACCACAATATGTCTTGCTGAACCTTCTATGAAGCCATCCTCCACTCCTTTGTCAAACAAAGCAAGCAAGCTATCATAATAACCATCTACATTTAACAACCCCACCTGCATATATATGCCCACAGATTTTCAAAGGGAAAGCATAACACAAGCATTAATACAATCCATATATATAACAATTTTCTAAATTAATATATATATATATATATATATATATATATATATAACAGATAAAATAAAAAGGAAATATTAAAAATAAAAAAGTAAAATATATATCTTACAGGTTTTTCATGAATTCCTAGTTGAGACCAAGTTATCACCTCCAACAGTTCTTCCATGGTTCCATATCCTCCTATACCAAATAGCTAAAGTATTGAGTTTGTCGGTAATTAAGTATGCATATATATATGCTCACAATTTCTGTGTCTTGCACTTGATATGATATAGTTTTGATGAATCAAATGGTAAAATACCATAATAATTAATAAAAATATATTACTATTATATATGATCTATATTATTACAATACACACACACACACACACACACACACACACACACACACACACACACACACACACACACACATATATATATATATATATATATATATATATATGCTGAAATATAATTGTACCAGGAAGTGCTATGAAAGCATCAGCATGTTTTGCCATCTCGGACTTTCTTTGATGCATATCTTTCACTATTTTCACCTCTCCAATTGTTTTTCCTGATATCTGGCACAACAATTAATTTATTTTATTTTTAATTATCCTTTAACTAATTAAATATGTGCTACTCAATTAGATAAATTATTAAACATATATATATATATATATATATGATTAACTATTTCTATACAATAAAAAAATGAAAACTGTACCTCATCTGGCAATAAAGCTTTAGGTATCACTCTATACAAATTGCAAAAAAGAAAAAAAATGTAGGTATATGTAAATTTCTAAATTTGTAAAACCCTAATGAAACAAAAAAAAATGAAAAATATGAACATGCATGTATACAAACATACCCAAGGACATGGCAACCACCATTAAAGACAGTTTGAGAGATTAATCCCATCAAACCACCACTTCCTCCACCATAAACCAAATCAATCTTTCTTTCAATCTGATCATATATATATAACAAGATATAATACTATAAATCAAATTTAGAACATGCAATGAGTTATTTAAAATAAATTGAAAAATCATATTAAAAAGAAACTATGTAATGACACTTTTATTTCATGCCAATAGGAGTTAAAAAAATTTAGTGAAGAATAAATTATATATATGACCAATATAAAATTTATTAGTATTACCAGCTGGTTACCAAGACTTAAAGCAGCATCAGTGAATGAAGAACTATAACCAGCTCTACTCCCACAAAATACACAAATTCTGTTAAATCTGGTTAATATTTTCTTTTCATCATTTTTAGATGTCCCAGCTTCATCTCCTTCCATTCTTTCTAGCTAGGAAGAACATAGAAGGAAAAGGAATATAAGAGGAAGAGAAATTAGGGGGAGACTAAGAAAAGTGAAGGAAAAGGTGAGAAAATACACAAAGCATACCCTTTATCTCAAAGACCCTAACAATCCCTTTCGTCTATTAAAAAGCAAAGTAGTATAGTACTACTCAATGTTGGAGAAGAGTCCATCTCTCCTCCCTTTAATTATCATCCACACATACTTTCTGGATTTGGTTTCTAACTAATTTAAAATGAACGGTCTATTTATACAGTTCTGCAAAAATAATTTAAATATATATAACAAATAGTTATGTTTATATAATGTTTTGATAAAAAAAATTTATCTAAAAAATATAACTTTTTTTAATACAAATGTAATTTATTTTTATAAAAACTAAATAAATTATACATTTTAAATTGCTGGAAATCAGGATTCATACTTTCTATATATGTCTCTCAATGATAGATATGTGTAAGGATGGTTTGTTTGTTGAAATATAGAGAAAAAGCCCATACTATTGTCTTTCCTTTTGTGTCCGTCTGACCCTTTGTGTCCATCTGACCCTAGCCTAGCTATAACATCACTTTTAGCATTTCATTGTCATCTCTCTCTCCACAGACACATGCCCCTACGTGTGGAATGACAACATTTGGGCCACATGTGGCCACCAGACCCAATATAGGTTTGACTTAAGTCAAGCGGAAATTAATTCATTAATGGTTAAGCCTATCACTTGATCAAAGTACAAACCCTATTAATCCCTACTTGATAAATCGAATAACAAAGACCACCCACCACTTGGTCGATTTTTGTTGACTGTATGTTACGAAGACAGATTCTGATGACAGCTTAGTCTATTTGTATGACTTATTTTTATTAATATAGAGGTTGATAATTGGATTCTTGTTACCATCAAGTTATGGAGATAGATTCAAAATACAGCAACGCGTAATAATAATTGAAGATAGTAAATTATTCATTTCCATTGATAAAATACAAACATACTGAAAGCCCACCCCACCCCACCCCACCCCACCCCACTTCACTTGAGACTGTAAAATGAGCAAATAATTTAAGCTCGATTCGTACTTGTTCGATTCATACTTGCTTAACTAAAAGTTCGATTCGAGCTCAACTCGAAATATAAATGATTCATATATGAGCAAATTTTAAAGTTCGATAAATTACTCGAACATTCTTAAATTATAATTTTTTATTGATATTTGGATCATATTCGTTTGAAAAATCAAATTATTCGGGTTTGATTCAAGATCGTGCTCGACTCGTTAGCTAAACAAACCTCAATCAAATATTATTTTATACTCGATAAAATTTGTAAACTAAATCTGAGCAACTCAATATTTAGTTCGACTCGATTCATTTACACGCTTATATACACTATAGAGAAAAATACATGAACGAAGACTAACAAGCTACATATACATAATTAGTATATAAAAGATATTTGTATTAGCTATATGTGACAACACATTTTTCTTTTAAGTTAAAAATTAATCATAATAAAAAAAAATTCAATTACTTTGATAATATCCTAGTGGAACAAATCGGGGCTAAAAAAATCATTTATGGATGTAGTCCAATTTCAAAGGATAATAACTTTTGATTTAGGAGAAGTTATAAAATGAACAAGTACAATTGGAAAGACGCTTTCTAAACTCTGCGTCATCCCAATTATTAAATGTTTGTTTGAGGCCACTTTCGAGGTAAAAAATTCACCCAAAAAAAAAAACTAAAGAAAGGTCTTTTTAGGGTCCTTTTTTTTGTTTTGGGCTCCTAGGCTTAATTTTAGTAGACTATATTCTTTATTCCTTTTCAGTTATTGTAGAGTATTCTAGTATCATTATTTAATTTGTACAATATAATTACGATTATTTTTACTCTTTATTACTTAGGAATTCAAAGATTCTTTAATTTGTTATAATATTATATATTGTATATAGATGTTTAGATGCATTTCTACACCTCTTCATTAATATATTTATTCATCATTCAAGTTCATTTAAATTTCTCCAAATTCATTTGGTTCCACACTTTTTTGTAACTTTTGAGCTTACATGAAAAGTAGCAAAAGTCAATTAGAAGACTTGGTCTTTTTGTTAGCTATTGTCTTACTTTGTGTATAAGTGGTAGTAGTGGAGTCCTTAATTTTAGTAGTTGTGGCCCATAAGCTTAGTAGAGAGTAGTTTACTTTTATGTATTTAAATCTTCAGTTAGTAGAAGAGGAAAATAAGAAATCATTTGTTATAAAATCTTGCAATACTTTCTCACCTGGAGAGAAAACATCATTTATCATTTTAAAGCTTTGATCGGGACCTATCATTGGTATCAGAGCTAGAACTTCAATGTCAACCAACAAGGATTAGATTGAACAACTGAAAGTTGGGCTAGGAGGTCTTCAAGATGGCATGAATAGGATGGTCTCACCGACAAGTTGCAACGAATGGAAAAAATCATCCACAAATTATCAGAAGTTTTGATGTCCAACCGGGAAGGATCAAATACCAGCACCAATGATCATCATAGTTGTTCCAAAAACATGAGTGACACCAATCGAGATCAACCAGACCGAAGCTGACAAGTCTTTTTGAACAAATTGGCTAAGTTAGAATTCCCAAGGTATTTTGACAACGACCCAATAGAATGGTTCAACAGAGTGGAACAATTTTTTGAATACCAAGGCATTACGACAACCAAAAAGGTGTTGCTGACATCATTCCATCTGGAGGGGGAAGCGAATCAATGGTGGCAGTGGTTACGCCGATCCTACAAGGAAAAAGGATGAGAAATATCATGGGTAGAATTTTCAGAAGAACTGTGGGCTCGTTTCGGACCGACAGAGTGCGAAGACTTTAATAAAGCTTTATCAAGGGTGAAACAAGTGGGTTCGTTACGTGACTACCAAAAGGAATTTGAAAAGCTCGGGAATCGAATGCAAGGATGGACTTAAAAGGCATTAGTGTAAGACCCCAACTTTTTAAAAATAAAATTGAATTTCCTCTATTCATTATCTTGAAATAATAAGGAGTTTATTTGATATAATGCTTTGGTTATGGGTGAAATGTGCAAATTTTTTAAAATAAGCAAGTGGTTATAAAATATTCATTGTTGTCGGAGAATATTTGTTGGGTCGTGAAATATTCTTACTGTCGGGGAATATTCGTACGATGGCGCAGCCATTTGTGGGCCCCATAACGGAAAACGGTCAGATTAAAAAAATGACAAGTTTGAGTTTTTATAAATAACGGCGTAATTATACCGTTAACACTGTTGGATTACCTGGTGGTTAAAATACAGTAATACGCGTGGTTGCACAGTAGCACACGGTATTACACAGTATTTTAGAATTATTAATTCTTACGTAAGAAGGCACTACTCAATAATTGTTACAGTAATTATTGTTCAATATTTAATTTATTGATTCAATAATTGCTACATTGATATTTATATTATTGTTGTTTTAATAATTGTCACTGCACAATATTTTTATTATCAGATTAATAATTCATATTATTTGAATAACATTATTAGATAGCATTATTGACAATGTCTAAGAAAGTTATGTTTAAGGAAAAGGGTTTGGTCATCTAATTGCGCGCCAGTAAGGAGAAATCCTTATCGGAAAGCCCCCACTTTCCTGAGAACGACCTGGTTGTCATAATTGTGATTTTGTAATATTATTTGTGAATAATTAATTATTGATTTATATGATAAGAAAATATTTATTTTATGTAGATATAAATGATGGATAGGGAGATATTTATTTTGTGTGGATATAAATGAAAGAATTAATGTTGAGGTATTTTATCAATATTTTGTCAGAATAGAGGTATTAAAAATCGTCCGTATGTGAATTTCGGGCATTTTTGTTTGAAATTTGGAAAAACTTTCTTCTACAAAGTTATAGAGAATTCGATTTCTTATAGAATGGTCATAAAATTCGTATTTATCTGATAAAAAAGCTATTTATTATGAATTATTGAAGTTTTGAAAATAAATATTTTTATTAAAAAAAACCATGGTGGGCCCCACTTTTGGTTGGTGTAGAAAATATGATTTTGGTGGGCCCTATTAGAGGTGTGCTAAGTTTTGGGCAAAGATGGTGGGCGTAGAAATTTTTAATAAATTAATATTTTATTAATTTAGTCTCCTTTGACGTTCTAGTATTTTTCTATAAATAGGGTGCTTAGTTAGAATTGAAAATCATACCAGAATCATAAGCTTTCTCTCTCTATATTATCGAGCATATTTTGTGAGTATTTAGATACTTTAAGAGTTGCTATTCAGTGTAAGTTCATTCAGCATTACATTCGATATTCCAGTCAGAAGTATTGTTCTTTTGAGGTAGGGGATGTTATTTTCTTCGTAAATGATATTATTTCTTTCAATATCATTATGCTGAAATATTGGTATGAATTTTATTGTGAAATTTCTATCTTTTTGTGTCGGAGTTATTATTCACGTATACGGCACTATTCACGAATATGACATTATTCACCGAAAAATAAAATTTTCTCTTCTTTGTCCTAGAGGTCTATTATGGTTATTATCTTTGATTGTATCCATGTTTTGATCTTCATTCTTGAATTTTACTCCACTATGATTTATTATAGAGTATTTTTAAACTTAGATTATCTAAAGTACGAATATCTAATCTTTGTCCTTTTATCTCACTGGATTCGTTCTTTAAAATATTTTTCATCATCCTCAGTCCTTAATGGTGTTGCTTGATGAATATCTTTGGCCTGTAGTGCAAAGATGAATGATTACCTGATGAATATCTTTGGCCCGTAGTGCAAAGATGGACAGGTGTTGAGATGAACATGACCAACTGGTGATACAAATGAATATCTTTGGCCCGTAGTGCAAAGATGAATATTTGATTCAAGATGTATATTGATTGATGTTACAGAGATAAAATATTGATGATGGACCTTTAAATTCATAGATGATAGTAGATTTCATTCTCTAATAAACTCTTCTAATGAATTGTTATTTCAACTGCGAATATTGATCTAAAACTTGTTGTCCATTATATTTTATCTGATATATTGAAGGCTAACGATAATTTGTTGTTCATTATCTTAGTCATAATATTCTTTACTAGGCTAGTTGAGCTCATCATTTTTCTTTTTATTCCATTTTTCGTCTCATGAAGTGAGAATTTAGCAGGAACTAGCCGGGGTATGGAGTTATGGTTCAAGATAGTTGTTTTAGCAGTCCTCATTATTATGTAAAATAGTGTATTAATAATTGTAATGAGGACTTTATCTGAGTGTAGATATTGTCTAAAAGACAATATTTGTATTTAAACTCACAGTTTGTGTTGTCGTATTTTACACGATAATTGTATTAATGAAGTTGTAGTTATTTCTGTACCATGTATTTGACGACTCAGAATGGGTGATGTATACCTATTTTGGGGGCGTCACAGTTGGTATCAGAGCTTAGGGATATGGTCTCTGGCGGAGATCAGGGAATAGAACTAGGAGGGGAGAGACGAGTAAATTCTTCGCTAGTGTGTCATACCTAAGCCTATTTGTTATTTATTGGTCGGTCAGAATATAGGGGTATTATGTGGTATGTCATTTTCTTTAATTAACCCTTATTTTGTGGCAATATTTGAGAATGGTAGCTGAAAATGTTAACAATAGAGTGAATGAGACCGTGGAGACACCTCTAATCACCAACCAGGATAATGTGATGTCAGGCGAAGAAGAAATTAGAGATATCCATGTGGTGAGTGAAGAATTAATAGTTTCACCCGAGCTAGTCGCAAAGGTAGCAACTGAGAGTGAGGAAGAAAAGGAACCTGAGGAGGATTTATTAGGAGAACTCTATGATCGAAATGTAGAATTGCAAAATCATATTCATGACTTAAAAGAGCAGGCTGAAGAACGACAGGCGGTCGTGGAGCAAAAGGATGCAACAATTCAAGCTTGTGTTACCCGATATGTGATGCTTGAACAGAATCACTCTTTGGCATAGTATAAGATGATAAAGCTGGAATCTGATAATTCAAATGGCATGGATCAGCTGAAAGGAAAAATAACTGAACGAGTGAGAATGAAGGATGCATGGGTAAAAGTGGCACGACGCGTTGATATTGTCGAAAGAGAAGTCCGATCCAAGAAGGCTAAAATAGATTATATGTATTTCTCTTTTTAGACAGCAATTGGGAGAACCAAACATCAAGTTTTGAATTACTCCGTACATTGCGGTCAACCCCAATTCGATATAGATCGAAGATTAATGATTCAGATCATGAAACAGGAGTACGACGAAGCAATTGAGGGTGGAATATGCCCTATATGGAAAGTCAATTCTAGCAGTAATGATGACACCAAAAGTTGTCACAAACAAGTCAAAATTGGTGGTTCAAGTGAGAGCGTTTTTGTAACTTCCCAAAAAGCGAGGAACCAAACAAAATTATCACGAGTTAGTTAATCATAAATTTTTGCTAAGTTTATACCTTACAAGATACCGGTTCTACCTATTCTTTTATCTCTCCTGCTTGTGCTCAACGTTTAAACTTGACTCCGGAGAAATTAGACTTTGACTTATCTGTTAAGACTCCGTTAGGAGAAACTTTCATTACATCCACTGTTTATAAATCTTGCTTCATCCAAGTTGGCTCTATCACATTACATGTTGATCTTATCTCTTTAAAGATACTTGCATTTGATGTGATTTTAGGGATTGATTGGTTAACCACTCATCATGCTAAAATTGATTATTTTTGTAAGGTTGTTAGTTTTCATATTCCTAACCAACCTGTTATGCGAATTCAAGCAACCAAACCACTAAAGTCAATCACTGTCATATCAAGTCATAAATCCATTCGTTTATTGAAAAATGGATGTCAAGCTTTATTAGCCCATGTCATGGACTTGAACAAAACTACGTCCGATTTGAATAATATTTCTGTTGTTAGTGAATTTCCTGACGTATTTCTTGAAGAACTTCTTGGTCTAACCCTAGAACGTGAAGTTGAATTCTTTATTGACCTTGAACCGGGTATAAAGCCCATTTCTAAAACCCCATATCGAATGGCTCCTATTGAACTTCAGGAGTTAAATGTCCAACTACAGGAGTTGTTAGACATCAGTTTCATTCGTCCTAGTACATCTCCTTGGGGTGCTCCTGTTATATTCGTAAAGAAGGAAGATGGGAGTATGCGACTTTGTATTGACTACCGGGAATTAAACCATGTCACCATCAAGAATAGGTATCCACTACCTTGCATTGATGACCTGTTTGACCAGTTGCAAGGATCACAATTCTTTTCAAAGATCGATCTTCGTTCTGGATATTATCAGCTGAAGATTAAAACTGAGAATATTCCGAAGACTGCCTTTAGAACTCGGTATGATCATTATGAATTCTTAGTCATGTCTTTTGGATTGACTAATGCTCCTACTGCTTTCATGGATATGATGAATCGTGTGTTCAAGGAATATTTGGATCAGTTCGTTGTTGTCTTTATTGATGATGTAATACTCGAGAATTTTCACGTATTATTAAATGAATATATTAATGGAAATAATATTTATGTGAATATAAGTGTTATTGTTTTATGAGTCGATTAATTCAATTGATTCATATTAGATCAATGCGTATTAAGAAATGTGAATTGACAATGAGAATTGTAAAATGCCTTGTGTGGCATAATGTGAAATGAGGAAATTCACTAAGCGAGTTTAAAAGGGAATTAGGAAGATTAATCGTGGTTGAGCATTTGATTTCATATAAGTAATGAACACACTCTTAGATTAGCAAGATCACTCATGTGGATAGTAATACGTGTCATGAAAAACAAATATGGCGATAAAGGTTGACGCTGGCTTGAAGCTAAACCAGTCTTGGCACTTTCTGGGTACGGCGCAGCTGTGCCGTCCCAGTAGTACAAACTGACGCAGCTGCGCCAGAGATCAATTGGAGAAAATTTTGTTTTCTTCTGTGACAATGAAATGGGACACTTATGTATTAGGTGTGACATTAATAAAACTATACGATAGTAGTAGATTGCAATTAAATGAGATACCTAGTAGTACAATGATATCATATGAAGATGTAATGCATAAATGATTAATTATCTAGGTATTCTAGAATCTAAGAAAGGAATTCAATGTTTTAAATAAACATTAATATTAAATAAAGTTATAATATGGATATGTGAGTAGTAAAGATAATTATGGAACTATCCGGACAATAATATGTAATTGCGTTATTTTATTGCATGTATTTAATGTACATGGATTATATGATGTGAGTATATGTTTAATCCCTAAATTCCTAATATGGTAACAATTGTACCTTAATATTATATTATGAGAATTAAAAGGACCAAACCAAGCTTTATATGACAAAATGCTGAGGTTTTTCTCTCTTGTCCCAAATTTAGTGTCACCAAGTACAATGAACAGTAGCATGAAACTAGAACACGTATTTTTCCAAAAGGCTAAATCATAGGTGATCATTGGCTAGCTAAGTGGCTGGTAAGGAGTTGTTAAACCACTCTTCATTAACCGATGTATCCTCCCATTACACCACGGACTTCAAGATTGTGTAATGACAATGCCTTGTCCATTCTTTTTCTATAAATGCAAGCTTGAGTTTAGATTTTTGTGTTGCTAAGAGTTGTATAAGTGGAGAGTTCTAAGTTGCTGAGCATTGTAGAAGTCTATTCAGTGTGTGAGGAGTCCAAATTAAGCTCAAGAAGGTATAATTTCTAATTATGTTCTTGAGATGGGTCTTGTTTGATTCTTGTAATTTCTTGAATTCTATGTCAAGCATGATGAATCAACATGTTATAATGTGTTTAAGAAGTTTATGAAAGTAGTATGCACACAAGCCAATCATGTTTGATGATAAAACATATACATTGTAGCAATCTTATTCATTTATTAATAAAAAAATATTAATTTATTAAAGGTTTTTAATTATCTACATGATGTTGTTTTATAATATGTGATAAACCTATAGTTTTAAGCAATGCTTTTAGAATAATGATGATGATCATTCTAATGAGATCTAAATTCTTAGAAAGCTTAAAACTAAAATAGTTCCCAATCGTTGGATTACTCAATTGGGAATTAGTGAATCCGGATAGATTGGTACATACGTTGCTTGCTCATTTGATGAGGATGATTGATCTCATGATCATTTATGTGGAGACACTAAAGCAAGTATGTAGGTACTTATTAGAGAATAAGTTCACTGAACATGGCTCGCTAAGAAATACCTAATGGAGTTTTACTTGCCTGTCAATAGGAATTCCTGTAGTGATAGTAGTACAAGTGATCCTTGGACTTGAGATCATCATAGTATCTTGTGTATGATGAGTTATACTTTGACTTATTCCTTAAGACCCTTAGGGTATATCAAAGGGTATGCTTGGGTATAATAAGTTGTACATGGAGATAATGTATGATCAATAAAGAATCTACCACTTCTAGTAAAAGAAGAGAAATGTCCTATGTGATTCGATAAACGACAACCCAGTAGTCTTTGGCCAAGGCAGAATGAAATTAGAAAGGAGTTTCTAATTTGCATTATTTGGGGTTGTGCATTTAAGAGTCGAAATACATATAATTAAATAAAATAAGACTTGACAGTAATTCCATGTCTTATATTTAATTGGGACATTGTATGGTGGAAGGATTGAATTGTACGGTAACTATTTACTCAAATGTTCTTTTATGATTAATATTAAAATCTATATTATCTGGAAAATCGTTAATCGCTAAGGAGGCTTATTCCTATTGTAGAATAAATATTATTTATTTAAATAAATTAATAGTTTAATTTATTTATTTAAATAAGATTAGAAATGTTCTAATTGATTTATTCACAACCGGTTTAATATGGAGAACCTAAAGGGTAATACCATAAAAGGAAGAATAATTATTTAAGAAGTTAATGGCATAATCGTAATAATAAGTTAAGTATATTTAATTTAATCTATGGTGATAGAATAAATTAAATAGCTTAATATTTATTATTTAATATTTTGAAAATATTAAATATAAATTAATAAGAGGAGTCTTATCATTATTATTACTATTATTATTATTATTTAATTTCTAAAGGAGTTTGGGAATTAATTAATAAAAGTACTCTCATATAATCCTAATAAGATTAGGAGGTTAAATTAATTAAAAGATTTTAATTAATTATTCCTAATAAGATTGGGAGCCTAATTAATTAAAGGAATTTAATTAATTAAAATAAAACTTAATTCCTTAATTGTTAAGGAGGGTTGCCCACATCTATAAATAAGAGGAGTCTTATTATGGGTGTAATTGTTGTTGACTTTTTCACAACAGACGTGATTCTAATTATTGGAGAGTACGTTCCTTTTCTATGAGAGATAGAAAAATTAGAGTTTTGTCAAACACCCATCTTCTTGAATTTTTTTTTCTCCTTGGTGGATCACCTCTAGAGGCCAAACACTTGGGTGGCTAACGTTGATCAAAGACTTGGATGGTTAACGTTGATCAAAGGAAGGAACCAAACTCGGTGGATTCAAGTTGAACGCGAAAAGGATTGGAGGTGAACTTGTACTTGAAGAAGCTCGAATCTTCAAGGGTATGATTATTATTCTTTATCTTTTCGTTTAATTAATAATTGTGCATAAAGGATGATCCGGGTATATGGTTTGTAAAATTTTAAAACTCTGATTTTTACACGTTTCTGCTTATTTTGTGCAATTTGATTGCGTTCATGAATATTACAAACCTAACAGTGGTATCAGAGCCAAATATTTATGTGAATTATTAATTGTTTCAATTTAATATGTATATTGATATGTGTTTAGAATAATTTAATTGGGCATAATTTTGTTGTATAAAAAAAAATAAAAAATACGTTATTGTCAACATCACGAACTAGAAGCACAAAATTTATATATATATACTGTTACGGTATAATATATACTGTTAGTATATATGTTAACTATTATATATATATATATATATATAGTCAACATAAAAAAAACGTAGATGTGCATGAAATAATAAAGGTGCAGTTATATATATTATATATATGATACACGGAAGCCATTTTTTTCATCTAGGAAAGTTGATAAACTATGTTATACTTTATCCAGGAAAGTTGATGTGTACGGTTATTTTATATATATATATATATATATATATATATATATATATATATATATATATATATATATATATATATATATAATAGTTATATATATATTAATTTTAATAATTTTATAATTAAAATAAATAGTTTATTTTAATTTTAAAATTGGAATTTCATGCTAACTAATTAGAGTTATAATTGGATTTCATGATAACTAATTATAGTTGAAATTGGATTCCATGTTTCTTTAAATAAAGAAGTTTATTTAGATATGAAATAAGATTTCATGTTATTCAAAATAAAAGAGTTTATTTGTGAATAGGAAAGAGAATTCGTATTTTCTTAAATAAAGGAGTTTATTTAGATATGAAATAAGATTTCATATTATTCAAAATAAAGGAGTTTATTTGTGAATAGGAAAGAGAATCCGTGTTTTTTTTAATAAATGAGTTTTTTTTTCTTGGAATTAGATTCCATAATTAATTAAAATAAAGGAGTTTATTTTGATTAATGATTTTGATTAAAATAAAATAGTTTATTTTATTCAAAATTGAATATATTAAAATAAAAGAGGTTTATTTTGATTTAAATTTGGATTAAAATAAAGGAATTTATTTTGATTCAAAATTAAATTTTATACTAACTAAATTTGTCCATTAAATGATATCAATATATATATTGAATGTTTATTATTCATGAGATGAATGTTATTTATTGATGCATATGGTGATGTGTATGATAATAAATGGGATTGCTTATGGACTATTGACCAATGTGATTGGATTTTATTTTAGTTGGATGCATGAATGCATGAATTTTATTAAATGGAGTCTGCGTACTTTGTCTTCTCTAATTTTTTCTTAATGTAAATTCTAACTCCCTCCTATGTACTTCCCCTTGACTGCTGATCAATGTTTTTATTTATTTTAAATAGTTTTGTAATAGGAATAGTTAAAATTAATTTTTAAAGAATTAGAGATCAAGGAGCAAGGAGCGCTTGAAGACTCGTTTGTAATGGAGCCCTAGTTTAAATGTAATAATTATATTTAAATATTAATTCTTGCACCCCTAGGGTTTGACCTTTTGGTTCACTTGGTGGCTCTAGTGAACCAAACTAGAATAAAAGTCCATAATCAATTCAGGTAGAATATAGTATTCTATAAGTGCATGCTTACACTATATATATTATATATTATGCAAACATGCTTCGCATGTTAATTAATATGACGTGTATTTTATATATATATATATATATATATATATATATATATATATATATATATGTGTGTGTGTGTGTGTGTGTGTGTGTGTGTGTGTGTACATGCGCGCTAAACAAGATGAAACAAATTAATAACAAGCCCCTCAAATATTTTATATTAAGTTGTAACGTTCAAAGATATTTAGAATATCGATCCTCGCCTTCTAGCATGGTAGAAACAATAGAGTGTTGAATATTTAATATAAGTTTGTTGTGCACACACAAGGCAAGTATTAAATATTTAAGATGTTGTTTTTATTACATATGATGTTTATAAGGAATTGAACATTACTGCTTTGTTGTGCACACACAAGGGCTGTAGTTTTCTCTTCACTTATATGGAAATGCTGGGTCTGACTTAACTTAGATCATTTTAGTTCGGATGTGAACACACTTGACCATTATGATCTAAGAGGTAAAGTACAAGGAGTTACATAGTTGATGTAATTGACAAGAGTTGTCTACCTATTTATTTATATATAGTTTGTTGTGCACACACAAGACTATATACATTTGAAATGGGATCCTTATTCTCACTAGCATATCTTTAATTAGATTTTGCCGAACTATATAAGTGAGGATAATATAGTTTGAAGAAAATAGTGGGAGATACCAATTTAAAACAAGACCTAATTTATTTTGGTAATTAATAAAAGAATGTATGCTAAAATGTTGTTAATTACAAATTCATTTACAAAATTTTACAATGTCTAACTTACTATCACTATGAAGCATATTAGATGCTGTTTAACCGGACCGAATTAAATGGATTGGTTAAGAAATTTAAGAATAGTTCTCAAGGCTGAAAAGTTATCTTATGTCCTTAATACGCCTATCCCTGCAATGATTGCAGATAATGCATTTGAGGAAGAGATTGCTACTTTTAGAAAGTGGCAAGATGATGCACAGTTGGCTCAATGCATCATGCTCGCATTCATGAGTAACGAGCTTCAGCGTCAGCATGAAACTATGGATGCTCCTACTATACTCCTGCACGTCAAGTAGTTGATGGTGAGAAAAGTAGGACTAATAGATATCAGATATCTAAGGAGCTCTTCCGATATAGAATGACCGATGACACTACAGTAAAGATAGAAGGTCCTAAACATGATCAATTTGATTGAACAATTAGGACAATGAGTTTTGTCATGTATGGAGAGTTGAGCCAAGATTTGATCTTGCACTCACTCCCGGACTCCTTTCACAATTGTTGTGAACTTTTCATATGAACAAGCTAGATACCAGCCTCGCTGATTTGCTTAACATGTTGAAAAATGTTGAGAGTCACTTTCCAACCAAGAAAGACCATGCCTTACTGGTAGGGGTCAAAGGATCTTCTGAAAAGAAGAACGATTCTAAGAAGGTAAATAGAAAGGCAAAAACAAAGGATAATAAGAACAAAACTGATACGAAAAGCAAATGAGTTTGCTTCCACTGCAATAAGCCTGGACACTGAAAAGAAATTGCAAGAAGTATCTTGCAGAGCTAACCAGAAGAAGCTTAGTGAAGTTTCGATGACAAATACAATTTTGTTCATGATTTAAAATAAAAAATTTTTAAATCAAGGTTCTACTTGGGTATTGGATACCGGCTTTGGTTATCATAAATATAGATTTATGAAGGGACCAAGAAGAAGTGAAAAGCTAAACAAAGATAAGTAATCCTATGTATGGGAAATGAAGTAAAGGTTGCTACATTAGCCATTGAAACTTATAGTTTAGCATTGCCTATGGGCAAACCTATTAAGTCAATAAGTTGTCATTGTATTCCAGTTCTCGTTAGAAATATTATTTCTATTTTATTGTTGGACAATGAAATCTTTTGTATTATATTTAAGAATAATTGTTGTTCTATTTATAATAATAATGTTTGTATAGAACTGGAATATTACTTAATGGATTTTGTATACTTGACTTACGTGAAAATAATTTTGCAAATTGAACAAACTAATATAAGAAAAGGAGATGATCATTCAAATAGTTGAATATGTGTATTTGATGAAATACAAGTCTGAATTATTTGGAATGTTCAAAAAATTCAAAAATGAAATAAATTGGCAAAGTATTAGGATTCTTTGATCGGATCAAAGAAGGAATACTTGTGCAATGAGTTTCTATATTATCTTAAATTGTTTTCTCACAATGGACGTCTCTTGATATGCAATAATTGATTGATGTATCTGAAAAGAAAAATCGTACCTTATTGGGCATGATGCGGTCTATAATGATTTTACTGACATTCCAGTATCCTTCTGGGATAATGTCCTAGAAATGGCTACATATCTACGAAAAGGTAACCTCAAAATTCAGCCCCAAGACTCCATAAAAGTTATGGATAGGGAGGATTCCTAATCTTAAGTATGTTAAGATAAAGGGTTGTCCAACTTATGTGAAAAGGTTTCAAAGGATAAGCTTGGGACAAGATTTGACAATTACAGATTTGTGGGACATCTTAAAGTAAGTTTAGGGTATATGTTCTATAATCCTACTTAGCGAAAGGTGTTTGTTGTGAAAGACGCAACCTTCTAAGATAAAGGTGTTTATCATTGAAGGGGATAGTGGGAGGATAATAGATCTTGAAGAGTTCAAGAACAACAAAATACTATAAGTCAAATAAGAAGAACTTGTAGATAGACCTATTGTACCACAACCGAATCATAAATCTGAAATAGTACCGAAGATACCTGGGAGGTATGGATTCATCATAGATGATGATGATCAGGTACAAATCATAGATGATGATGATCCAGTTACAAATGATGAGGTAAGAGTTGTAGACACTTAGAGAAATTGATTGAAGCAAGCTTCTCAAATATGGAACATTCGTTTTGATGAGACAATCAAAAGAGTTTGATTTTATCAAAAACAAGAATGAACCTAGTGTGTACAAAATGGTCAGTGGGAGCGTCGTGACATTTTTAGTATTATATGTTGATGTATTACGGATAAGGAATGACATACTAATGCTACAATCAGTAAAGATAAAGTTGTCTAAACATTCCTCCATGAATGATTTGGGAAGAGTATCTTAACCCAAGGAACGTATATTCATTTGATGCTAAAGTCGTTTAGCATGGCAAACTCCATGGGATGTCTCATGTTGATGAGCCCTGGAGTGTATCTCTCTTTATAGTCCCCAAAGACTCCAAAGCGAGAGATCGCATGAGTAACTATCATGTATTCAATAAAATATACGAGACCTGATGTTGATCAGTCATATTCTAGAGAGGTTCACTATGAGTCAGTGAAAAATATCTTAAAGTACTTAATCGGCACTAAGGATGTGATCAAATTCATGGTAGGTCTGAATTAAAACTAGAGGGCTTAACAGACTCAAGTTTTTTAGACAGGCCAAGACGACAAAAAAATCTATTTTAAGGTAAAGCGTTACCTTGAGCAGTGGTGCAGTGAATTAGAAATGTTCCAAACAGTAAAGAGTTGCTAGTTTAGTGATAAAGACAAAGTATATAACTATAAATGAAGCTACAAGTTGATTGTTTGGATCAAAAGTTTATTACAGAACTAGGAATAGTTTCTAAGTCTCATCTTGGATCTAAACATGTGTTGCGACACTTTCATTTGATTAAAGGAATCATTAAAATATGGAAAATTACTATAGAGATAGTGGATTCTCAAGAACAACATTACATATCCATTAACTAAAGCTTATCCAACAGTAGGATAATCGTTACTTAGAGAAGAAGGGTATGTGATACCATGACGATTGGCTTTAGTGCAAGTGAGAGATTGAAAGTAGTATGCACACAAGCCAATCATGTTTGATGATAAAACATATACATTGTAGCAATCTTATTCATTTATTAATAAAAAAATATTAATTTATTAAAGGTTTTTAATTATCTACATGATGTTGTTTTATAATATGTGATAAACCTATAGTTTTAAGCAATGCTTTTAGAATAATGATGATGATCATTCTAATGAGATCTAAATTCTTAGAAAGCTTAAAACTAAAATAGTTCCCAATCGTTGGATTACTCAATTGGGAATTAGTGAATCCGGATAGATTGGTACATACGTTGCTTGCTCATTTGATGAGGATGATTGATCTCATGATCATTTATGTGGAGACACTAAAGCAAGTATGTAGGTACTTATTAGAGAATAAGTTCACTGAACATGGCTCGCTAAGAAATACCTAATGGAGTTTTACTTGCCTGTCAATAGGAATTCCTGTAGTGATAGTAGTACAAGTGATCCTTGGACTTGAGATCATCATAGTATCTTGTGTATGATGAGTTATACTTTGACTTATTCCTTAAGACCCTTAGGGTATATCAAAGGGTATGCTTGGGTATAATAAGTTGTACATGGAGATAATGTATGATCAATAAAGAATCTACCACTTCTAGTAAAAGAAGAGAAATGTCCTATGTGATTCGATAAACGACAACCCAGTAGTCTTTGGCCAAGGCAGAATGAAATTAGAAAGGAGTTTCTAATTTGCATTATTTGGGGTTGTGCATTTAAGAGTCGAAATACATATAATTAAATAAAATAAGACTTGACAGTAATTCCATGTCTTATATTTAATTGGGACATTGTATGGTGGAAGGATTGAATTGTACGGTAACTATTTACTCAAATGTTCTTTTATGATTAATATTAAAATCTATATTATCTGGAAAATCGTTAATCGCTAAGGAGGCTTATTCCTATTGTAGAATAAATATTATTTATTTAAATAAATTAATAGTTTAATTTATTTATTTAAATAAGATTAGAAATGTTCTAATTGATTTATTCACAACCGGTTTAATATGGAGAACCTAAAGGGTAATACCATAAAAGGAAGAATAATTATTTAAGAAGTTAATGGCATAATCGTAATAATAAGTTAAGTATATTTAATTTAATCTATGGTGATAGAATAAATTAAATAGCTTAATATTTATTATTTAATATTTTGAAAATATTAAATATAAATTAATAAGAGGAGTCTTATCATTATTATTACTATTATTATTATTATTTAATTTCTAAAGGAGTTTGGGAATTAATTAATAAAAGTACTCTCATATAATCCTAATAAGATTAGGAGGTTAAATTAATTAAAAGATTTTAATTAATTATTCCTAATAAGATTGGGAGCCTAATTAATTAAAGGAATTTAATTAATTAAAATAAAACTTAATTCCTTAATTGTTAAGGAGGGTTGCCCACATCTATAAATAAGAGGAGTCTTATTATGGGTGTAGTTGTTGTTGACTTTTTCACAACAGACGTGATTCTAATTATTGGAGAGTACGTTCCTTTTCTATGAGAGATAGAAAAATTAGAGTTTTGTCAAACACCCATCTTCTTGAATTTTTTTTTCTCCTTGGTGGATCACCTCTAGAGGCCAAACACTTGGGTGGCTAACGTTGATCAAAGGAAGGAACCAAACCCGGTGGATTCAAGTTGAACGCGAAAAGGATTGGAGGTGAACTTGTACTTGAGGAAGCTCGAATCTTCAAGGGTATGATTCTTATTCTTTATCTTTTCGTTTAATTAGTAATTGTGCATAAAGGATGATCCGGGTATATAGTTTGTAAAATTTTAAAACTCTGATTTTTACACGTTTCTGCTTATTTTGTGCAATTTGATTGCATTCATGAATATTACAAATCTAACAGTTTACTAATGTGTATGAACACTTTAATAATGGTTTGGAGCATGCTTGAATCATTGGAAATCAAGTTGGTAGTTACTCTGCAAAACAGAGTATCCTTACTGCTTCTGAACATGACATGGCGCAGCTGCGCCCTATTTGTACTAGGGTGCAGCGCAGCTGCGCCGTACCTCAGAAATAGTTGATGGTTTCTGTCATGCTATGTTGTTGCTATTATAGTATTATGACTTGTATATACATAAGAAATAGGTATGACATGTGTTACAAAGTTTCCTTATGTTATATGAAGTGTCCAACATGATTTGGTAGAAGATCCTTAACAAGGACTTTAAGCTTTAAAAACAAACTTTGTTAAAGTTCACGTTCTGCAGATTTTGAGCTTAGTAGTGTATACACACGACTGATCTCACACATAAATGAGCATGATGTATGATTCTTAGTTCCTTTGTTCATGACCACCTTATTAGGCTTTGTGTTGGAAAAGTTTTTCAAGAAAGAGCTTAGTATAGTAAGCTAACATTCATGACTACTACATGATTTACATTTTGACCTTGCGAGCATGTTAACATGACTTGAATACATATGTTTGGAGCTTTGAAGTTTGTTTTGTATGTGTTCGATTGCATAGTTCAAGTCTAAAATGGTTTCAAAAGCAAACTTGAACATATTCTCAAAATCTAGTTGCATCACATGGATATCTAGATGATAAAGGGATAAGAGGTCATGATATGTCTATAAATATCCCTAGATATGATTGATATGTATTGAGCATGATGAAAACTAAACCAAACATGAGTTTAAAGCATGATTCAAAGTGTTAGACAATGATAGTTGTAAACAAACAATATGAATACTATATGTATGTGTATTAACAGAATGTATGCCATCATTATGTAGACTTATAGCCAAAATTATAAAGTGTGGTGGTTGTATGACATTTTAAGATTTAAATTCCATAGGAAGTTATAAACTAAGAACTTGTAAAGATGAGCAGAAAAATGGTCATGTGGTATGTGAAAGCTTCTAACATGCATGTATGTTAAAGTATAAGTGTAGTGGTATGTTAGAGTGTTACTGAAATCAAGAGGGCAGTAGCTCAACCTTGGTCTGGCCAGGGGACAGCGCAGCTGCACCGTCCCTAAGCCTAGACAGGGCACAGCTGTGCCGTTCTATAGTCTTGAATAATTTCTGTTTTGCATGCTTATATGATTACTCTAACTTGTAATATATGACCAACATGTTATATAATGTGTTAAGAAGCATGCTATGTGATAGGGATGAATGTTGATCATGATTTTCAAATATTAAGTCCAAAGAAATGTTTACAAGATATAAAGCAATAATACGTTGTTTGCATTTATGATGTTGTACAAACCTGATTTGTGCTATGAAAATATATGATAAGTGATGTATATAAAGTTACAACCAAGTTAAACATTTGTGTGTACATTGAACTTACCTATGTGAGTTTATATAACTAATGAACATCTTGAACATATAATGCGCTATAAATAGGATTTGAAAGTGTTGATTTCTTAATGTGGATAAACTACGCTTGAGGCAAGTATCTGAACTATCCTTTACATTGTGCAAGTTCTCTAACCTTACTCAAATCTATATTGAGCAAGTATCCGAACCCTACTCTTATCGTGCAAGTTTCTTTGCATTACTTTATTCAACGAATACCGTAAGCAGAGTATTTAAACCTTATCTCTTTGAATGCAAGTTATTCTATTTATTCGTTCAATTGAGCAAGTATGTTTAGACTCGTGTGAAAACTATTATTCATGTTGAACTTGGTATTGTTCTTGAATATTATGAAAGAGTCGATGCAATTTGATTCGGCTAGACTATATGCATGTTTATAAAAATGTCCAAACTAATTGATTGGTGCGGAAATCTTGAAAACTGAGTTGAACAACCCTTATGGTAAGGGGAGTGTATGTTGTTGGAAACCCCAACACATGAGTGGATATTATTGTGGTGTTATGCATAACTTAAAGTATTGTAGACTGATCATCTATAGTACTTGATTCTCTTGGGTTATCAGTTTAATATTGGTAATTCTAGTAGATGTTTAACAGTTCTTAGTGACTACTCAGTATAAATTGTTTATCCAGTTAGATACATTGATAGTCGTTGAATTCATATATATCTATTGATTTATATTGAATTATCGTTCTTATTCCAAGAATTATTGATACTCATTATTCATGATATTATTCTGAAACTTTGAACTATCTTAAAGATGATACTTCGATAATTCAAACTTGTGATATTATATTATTCACCCTTGTTGTATATTACTTGTTGGGCAACTTGTGCTCATCCTTGCTTATCTAAAACCTTTCAGTTAAGGCAGAACATGGAGGTGTCTCTGGAACAGACAAGGGCAAGGGCAAAGCTACCAACTAGCATGTCCTTTTTTATGTTTAAGACTATTATGTTGTGTTAAGACTGTCTTCAAACTATGTTAAACTTAAGTAGGATTATGTAATAAGTCTTTATTCAATATTATTATGTAATCTATTAAGTACTGTAGGTTGCGAGACTTGGAGGAATAATTATAATAAATCATTGTATATTATTCTAAATTAGATTTTCCGTTGTGAATGTGTTATTTTAGTTATTATGGTATTACCATGAGAACGTGATGAACCAAATTCGAGTGACCAAGTGGAGGTCCAAATTTGGGGGCGTCACAGATGACATCCTCATCTATTCCAAAAGTCGTGAAGATCATGAGCGCCATTTGAAGCTGGTACTTCAAAGTCTTCTTGATAACAAGCTATATGCCTAGCTGAAAAAATGTGAGTTCTGGCTTGAGTAAGTAGTATTCCTTGGGCACGTGGTGTCAAAACATGGAGTATCTGTTGACCCGACGAAGATTAAAGCAATACAAAGTTGGGAGCAACCGAAGTCGGTGACCAAAGTACATAGCTTTCTGGGCTTAGCTGGTTATTATCAGAGATTCGTGGAAGGATTTTCTCGAATCGCTACTCCGTTAACTCAGCTGACTCGAAAAGATACAAAATTCGTATGGAGAGAGGAATGCGAGAAAAGTTTTTAAGAGCTTAAGAGGAAACTCATTTCAGTACCTGTTTTGACAATACCATCTGGTTCGAATGGATTTGTTATCTACAGCGATGCTTTAGGCAAAGGGTTAGGATGTGTTTTCATGCAACATGAAAAAGTCATAGCATATGCCTTGCGACAACTCAAAGAATATGAGAGGAATTATCCTACTCATGATCTGGAATTGGCAGCAGTCATTTTCGCATTGAAAATATAGAGACACTACCTGTATGGGGAGAAAGTGGAGATTTATACGGATCATAAAAGTGTCAAATATTTCTTCACCCAAAAGAACTCAACATGCGGCAACGACGTTGGCTCAAGCTATTGAAAGATTACGAATAACATTCAATATCATCCTGGAAAAGCAAACGTGGTAGCTGAAGCATTGAGTAGAAGATCATATACGGGTACGAGTACGATATTGTTAACACAAAAACCCATTTTGTACGACTTACAAAGGATGGAGATATATTTAAAGGCTCCAAGTACCCACGTGATGATATCAAACATACGAGTAGAACCGACTTTAATCGATAAATTTAAAGCTACTCAAGCCACAGACCCAGAAATGATACGTATGAAGAAGAAAGTACAAGAAGGTGTTATTCCAGAAGCAAGAATTGATGAAGAAAGAATACTTCGAGTCAACTCCAGACTTTGCATTCCTAACGATTCTGACTTGAAGCATAGAATCATGATGGAGGCACACAACACACCGTTTGCAATCCATCCTAGGAGTACCAAAATGTATCATGATCTTCGACATACATTTTGGTGGAGCAATATGAAGAGAGAGATCACGGAGTTTATCTCGAGGTGTTTAACTTGTCAACGTGTAAAGGCGGAGCATCAAGTGCCAAAGGGTTTATTGCAACCACTTGAGATTCCAAAATGGAAGTGGGAACACATTACCATGGATTTTGTTACAGGTATTCCCAAGGTTTCTCAAGGCATAGTTGCAATTTGGGTTATTGTTGATAGATTAACCAAGTCTGCTCATTTCTTGCCGATACGGGAGACTTATTCCCTTGAACGTCTTGCTCGTATATACGTGAATGAGATTATGAGATTGCATGGCATGCCAGTATCCATAGTTTCGGATCGTGACCCAAGATTCACTTCATGATTTTGGGTTAGCTTGCAGAAAGCTATGGGCACAGATTTACGATTCAGTTCGGCATACCATCCTCAAACAGACGGGAAATCGGAAAGGACTATTCAAACTCTTGAAGATCTATTAAGACTTTGTGTCCTAGATTTCAAAGGAAGTTGGGATAGGTACTTTTCATTGGTGGAATTCTCCTACAATAACAGTTATCAGGCAAGTATAGGCATGGCTCCATTCGAGGCATTGTATGGACGAAAGTGTCGTTCTCCAGTGTGTTGGGACGAGGTAGGTGAAGCAACGTTGTTTGGACTATAATTAGTACGCATGACTATGGAAAAAATTCAAATGACCCGGTAACGTATAAAGACCTCACAAGATCGACAAAAGAGTTTTGCTGATCTTCATCGAAAGGACGTGGAATTTAATATTGGAGATCATGTACTGTTACGTATTGCTCCATGGAAGGGAGTTACAAGATTCGGGAAGAGGGAAAAGCTCAATCTACGATTTGTTGGTCCATTTGAGATTCTTGACCGAATAGGAAATGTGACCTATAGACTCGCATTACCTCCAAGAATGTCTCGTGTTCATAATATTTTTCACATATCCATGATTCATAAATATGTGAAAGACCCAAACCACATTTTTGCGTTAGAACCAAACGAGATAGCCAAAGATTTAACGTACGAGGAGGTACCTGTCAAGATCTTGGATAGGAAAGAGCATGTCCTACGAACAAAAGTTATACCATAAGTTAAAGTTTTGTGGAGGAACCATGCTATTGAGAAAATGACCTGGGAGTTGGAATCGAAAATAAAAGCGAGGTACCCTCACCTTTTCGAAATGCCTGGTACGTACGTCAATTTTGAGGATGAAATTTCATAAGGAGGGGAGGTTGTAAGACCCCAACTTTTTAAAAATAAAATTAAATTTCCTCTATTCATTATCTTGAAATAATAATGAGTTAATTTGATATAATACTTTGGTTATGGGTGAAATATGCAAATTTTGCAAAATAAACAAGTGGTTATAAAATATTCATTGTTGTCGGGAAATATTCGTTGGTTCGTGGAATATTCTTACTGTCGGAGAATATTCGTACGACGGCGCAACCATTTGTTGGGCCCATAACGAAAAACGGTCGGATGAAAAAAATGACAAGTTTGAGTTTTTATAAATAACGGCGTAATTGTTACCGTTAACACTGTTAGATTACCTGGTGGTTAAAATATAGTAATATGCGTGGTTGCACAGTAGCACACGGTATTGCACAATATTTTTAAATTATTGATTCTTACGTAAGAAGGCACTACTCAATAATTGTTACGGTAGTTACTGTTCAATATTTTATTTTATTGATTCAATAATTGCTACGTTGATATTTTATATTATTGTTGTTTCAATAATTGTTACTGCACAGTATTTCCATTATCAAATCAATAATTCATATTATTTGAATAATATTATTAGATAGCATTATTGACAATGTCTAATGAAGTTCTATCTAAGGAAAGGGGTTTGGTCATCTAATTACGCACTAGTAAGGAGAAATCCTTATCGGAAAGCCCCCTTTCTTGGGAACGACCTGGTTGTCATAATTGTGATTCTATAATATTATTTGTGAATAATTAATTATTGATTTATATGATAAGAAAATATTTATTTTATGTAGATATAAATGATGGATAGGAAATTATTTATTTTGTGCGGATGTAAATGAAAGAATTAATGTTGAGGTGTTTTATCAGTATTTTGTCAGAATGGAAGTATTAAAAATCATCCGTATGTAGATTTCGGACATTTTCTGTTTAGAATTTCGAAAAACTTTCTTCTACATAGTTGTAGAGAATTCGATTTCCTATGGAATGGACATAAAATTCATATTTTTATGGTAAAAGGGCTATTTATTATGAATTATTGAAGCTTCAGAAATAAATGTCTTTATTAAAAAAAGACATGGTAGGCCCCACTTTTGGTTGGTTTAGAAAATCTGATTTTGGTGGGCCTCACTAGAGGTTTGCTGAGTTTTGGGCAAAGATGGTGGGCGTAGAAATTTTTAATAAATTAATATTTTATTAATTTAGTTTCCTTTGGCGTTCTAGCATTTTTCTATAAATAGGGTGCTTAGTTAGAATTGAAAATCACACCAGAATCAGAAGCTTTCTCTCTCTATATATATTATCGAGCGTATTTTGTGAGTATTTAGATACTTTGAGAGTTGCTATTTAGTACAAGTTCTTTCAGAGAAGTACTATTTTTTTGAGGTAAAGGATGTTATTTTCTTCGTAAATGATATAATTTCTTTCAATATCATTATGTTGAAATATTGGTATGAATTTTATTATGGAATTTCTACCTTTGTGTCGGAGTTACTATTCACGTATACGACTCTATTCACGTATACGACACTATTCACGAATACGACACTATTCACGAATACGACATTATTCACCGAAAAAATAAAATTTTCTCTTCTTTGTCCAGAGGTCTATTATGGTTACTATCTTTGATTGTATCCATATTTTGATCTTCATTCTTGAATTTTACTCCACTATGGTTTATTATGGAGTAATTTTAAACTTGGATTATATAAAGTACGAATCTCTAATCTTTGTCCTTTTATCTCACTGGATTCGTTCTTTAAAATATTTTTCATCATCCTCAGTCCTTAATGATGTTACTTGATGAATATCTTTGGCCTGTAGTGCAAAGACGAATGATTATCTGATGAATATCTTTTGCCCGTAGTACAAAGATGGACAGGTGTTGAGATGAACATGACCAATTGGTGATACAAATGAATATCTTTGGCCCATATTGCAAAGATGAATGTTTAATTTAAGATGTATATTGATTGATGTTACAGGGATAAAATATTGATGATGGACCTTTAAATTCATAGATGATAGTAGATTTCATTCTCTACTAAACTCTTCTAATGAATTGTTATTTCCGCTGTGAATATTGATCTAAAACTTGTTGTCCATTATATTTTATCTAATTTGTTGAAGGCTAACGATAATTTATTATTCATTATCTTAGTTATAATATTCTTTACTAGGCTAGTCGAGCTCACCCTTTTCCTTTTTGTTCCATTTTTCTTCTCAGAAAGTGAGAATTTAGCAAGAACTAGCTGGGGTATGGAGTGATGGTTTAAGATAGTTATTTTAGCAGTCCTCACTATTATGTAAAATAGTGCATCAATATTTATAATGAGTACTTTATCTGAGTATGGATATTGTCTAGAAGATAATATTTATATTTAAACTCACAGTTTATGTGTTCTCGTATTGTGCACGACAATTGTATTAATAAAGTTTTAGTTGTTTCTGTACCATGTATTTGGCGACTCAGAATGGGTGATGTATACATATTTTGGGGGCGTCATAATTAGTAGGGACGTTTTTGGGTGGTCTCAAACCGAAGATTGTGGAAGATATTCGAATGTTCAAACCTAGGCCAATGAAGGAAGAAATAAGCCTGGCACGAATGTGAGATGATTGTCGACGTCAGGAAAAATTTCCTTTTTTAGAATTCATCCTTTTAGTCTTTCTACTTTTTATGTTCTCTGTAAGATCCCAACTTTTTATAAAATTGAATTTCCTCTATTTTGAAATAGTAAGTGGTTGATTTGATTAATGTGGTTAGTTATAGGTAAAATGCGCAAATATTTTAAATAAGCAAGTGGTTATAAAATACTCATTGTTGTCGGGAAATATTCGTTTGATCGTGAAATATTTTTGCTGTCAGGGAATATTTGTACGACGGCGCAGCCATTTGTGGGCCCCATAACAGAAACTGTCGGATGAAGAAAACGTCAAGTATGAGTTTTTTTTATAAATAACGGCGTAGTTGTTACCGTTAAAACTGTTGGAATACCCGGTGGTTAAAATATAATAATACGCGGTGTTGCACGTACAGTAGCACACGGTATTGCACAATAAGTCTAATTATTGATTCTTACGTAAGAAGTCACTACTCAATAATTATTACAGTAATTATTGTTCAATATTTTATTTTATTGATTCAATAATTGCTACGTTGATATTTTATATTATTGATTCAATAATTGTCACTGCACAGTATTTCCCATTATCAGATCAATAATTCATATTATTTGAATAATATTATTAGATAGTATTATTGACAATGTCTAAGGAAGTTCTGTCTAGGAATGGAGTTTGGTCACCTAATTGCGCGCTAGTAAGGAGAAATCCTTATCGGAAAGCCCCTTGATCTTTTCTGAGAACGACCTGGTTGTCATTATTGTAATTCTGTAATATTATTTATGAATAATCAATTATTGATAATAATGATAAGAAATATTTATTTAATGGAATTTTTTTTAAAGAGACAATTATTAAGAGTTGATATTTTATCTTCTTCGATAAAATAATTTATTCAAATATATTATTGTAATGTTACATTATAAGTGTATGATGTAATAATACAATAATATAATAGCGGTGATATTTTTCCAATGAATACAAGATATATGAATAAATGAGGAGGAAGAAAGCAAATTGGGTACGGAGTATTTTTATTACAAAAACATGTTAAATATGTTGGTGGGCCCCATTTTGACTAAAATTTGATTATAGCCTGTAAGATCATCCGTATGTGGATTTTGGTTACTTTTCGTTTAGAGTTTGGAAAAACTATTTTCTACAAAGTTATAGAGAATTAAATTTTCTATGAAATAGACATAAAATTCATTTATTTTTTTTTGATAAAAAGCTATTTATTATGAATTATTGAAATTCTGGAATATTGGGTCTAAATTGATTTTTGGGGTTATAAATATTTTTTTAATAAAAACATTTTTTGTGATGTGGGCCCCACTTGTGTGGGCTTATGAAATGGTCAAGGAGGTGTGCAAATTTTTTTTTTATAAATATAATATTTTATTAAATTTTTTGCTTTGGCGTTCTAAGCATTTTCCTATAGATAGGGTGCTTAGGTTAGAATTGCAAAACACACTAGAATCAAAAGTTTTTGTCTATAATATCGAGCGTATTTTTGTGAGTATTTAAATACTTTGAGTGTTACTATTCAGTGCGAGTTTCCTTCAGTATTATATCCAATATTTCAGCCAGAAGTACTATTCTTTTGAGGTAAGGGATGTTCTTTTTTTTTTTATAAATGATATTATTTCTTTTAATATCATTATACCGAAATATTGATATGAATTTTATTTTGAAATTTTTACCATTTTATGTCGAGGTTACTATTCATGTATACGATACTATTCACGTATGCGGCACTATTCACGAATACGAAACTATTCACAAAAAAATTAAATTTTTTTTTCTTTGTCCAAGTTGTCTATTATGGTTACTATCTTTGATTGTATCCATGTTTTGATCTCCATTCTTGAATTTTGCTCCACAATTTTTTATTATGGAATATTTTTGAACTTGGATAAACTAAAGTATGAATCCCTAATCTTTGTCCTTTTATCTCACTGTATTCGTTTTCTTTAAAATATTTGTATCATCCTCAGTCTTAGATAGTGATATAATTGAATATCTTTGGCCTGTAGTGCAAAGATAAATGATTACTTGATGAATATCTTTGGCCTGTAGTGCAAAGATGGACAGGTGTTGAGATGAATATAACCAACTGGTGATACAAATGAATATCTTTGGCCCGTAGTGCAAAGATGAATATTTGATTCAAAATGTATATTGATTGATGACATAGGGATAAAATATTGATGATGAACTTTTAAATCATAGAAGATAGTAGACTTCATTCTCTACTTAACTCTTCTAATGAATTATTATTTTTGCTGCGAATATTAATCTAAACTTGTTGTCCATTATATTTTATCTGATTTATTGAAGGCTAACGATAATTTTTTTTTTCATGATCTTAGTCATAATATTTTTTACTAGGCTAATTGAGCTCATCCTTTTCCTTTTTGTTCTATTTTTCTTCTCAGGAGGCGAGAATATAGCGGGAACTAGTCGGGGAGTGGAGTGATGGTTCAAGACAATTATTTTAGCAGTCCTCACTATTTGTAAAATAGTGTATTAATAATTGTAATGAGGACATTATTTGAGTTTGGATATTGTCTAGAAGACAATATTTGTATTAAAACTCACGGCATATGTGTTGTCGTATTTTGCACGATAATTGTAATAATAAAGTTATAGTTATTTTCTGTACCATGTATTTAGCGACTCAGAATGGGTTGTGTGGACCTATTTTGGGGGAGTCACATTCTCTATATGTCTTGAATTTTATTTAAAGAGCGATTTTGAAAAAGAATCCGACATAAAATGTCGACAATTTGAAAATTCAGAGTCGCTAGTTAGTAGTAGTTAAATGGTTGTACCAACTCAACCGAATTTAAAAAGTTTTACAAAAAGGCCCAATTATTGGACTCTATTGAACAAGACTTAGAAACTGAGATTCATAGAGTTTGGGGCTTGATTAAGAGGGGGAAAGGTGTTGGAACCCTTCGACTTCCGTGAAAGCACGGTTACTGCATCTTTTCAATTCCCTAATTATTTGAAGTGTGTGATTATGTGGTTAATTGGGCCTAAGTGCATTTCTTTAGAAGTAGTGTTATCCCTCGTTTGCACCTATATACAAAGGGTTTGACTTGTATAAAAGTTCAATTTTAATATAAGGCGTGTAAAATGATATTTTGAAAACAGGTTTTCAAACCCTTATGCTCACATAGTAATTGAGGCCTTTGATACTTCCATTTTATTCCGTATTCGGCTTGTTTTGATTTTATTCTCGAGATGCAAAGCATATTCGATAAAATTATATATATATATATATATATATATATATATATATATATATATATATATATATATATATAACTATTGGGCTCCTTATGGGCATGAAATGTTGGATTTATACATAGCGCGATCATATAATCAAATTACACAAAAAGTACGGAAGCGCGATAAAATAGGAATTTAAAATTTTATACAAACCTATCACCAAGATCATACTATGTGCATAATTATCAATCAATAGAAAAGAGATGGAGAACAGATTCATACCCTTGTAAAACTAGTTTCCTCATGTACGAGTTCACCTCCAATCCTTTTCGTGTTCAACTTGAATCCACCGGGTTTGATTCCTTCCTTTGATCAACGTTAGCCACCCAAGTGTTTGGCCTCTAGAAGTGATCCACCAAGGAAGAACAAATATTCAATAAGATGGATTTTTGACTCAAACCCTAGTTTTTCTATCTATATAGAAAAAGGGGCGTACTCTTCAACTATTGGAATCACGTATATATTTCTCACACTGATATCTGATATAAGACTCCTCTTATAATGATATCAGTTAATCTTTCTAGTCTAATTTGAAATTAGGGTATTATTTAATTAATTAAATTCTTTTAATTAATTAGGCTCCCTAATCTTATTAGGGATACTTAATTAAACTATTTTAATTAATTTGCCTCCTAATATTATTAAGAATAAATGAGAGTACTTATATTAAATTAATTCTCAAACTCCTTTAGGAATTAAATAATAATAATAATAATAATAATAATAATAATAATAATAAGACTTCTCTTATTAATTTATATTTAATATTTTCAAAATATTAAATAAAAAATATTAAGCTATTTGGTTTATTCCATCACCATAGATTAACTACCCCTTGTCAATTTCTTGGAAAAATCATTAGATCCAATTTTATGCCAGTTAGAGAAGATACTTGTGTCCCTATGACTTAGAACTGATAAGATGTATTAATTCTGAATGAATTTATGCCCTATGATCTTCTATACTTTCTTTTAACTTCTTTTGAGCATTGTTACATTCATAAATACATGGGGTTTGGTCTTGTTCTGTCTCATATATTCAAATATATTGGCATTGATCTCACCTACCATAAATCTCAAACAATTCCAAACAGCAACCTTGTTTCTCATCTTAATCTCCCACCGAAACCCTTAGTCACTTTCAAAGGCTCCAATCATTGAGTCTCACATAAACATGTTTTCTCAAGTGGAAACTCTAAGTAACATGAACCAACTCATGTTATAAAATCAAAGAACTTTAATGGTCAAGTTTGAGGAAACGCAACAGACTATTCTTCCTCTTAAGAACCTAATTCATCTCTTAATGGGAAATCATAAAATTTCTATTCCATCGTATCATTTCACATCCAGTACAAGTTCGACTCCAGTAGAGCCCAATCAACAATATTACTCCGATAATCTTTTGTCCATCACTAGTCTTCAATTTTCTCCTATTAATTTAGGAGATTACTAACTATTTGGGCATGTAATATATATTATTTCATATTAACTTTTTGAGATGATTGTAATAACTCACATACTAACACAACTAACGATGTAGGTACTTATCTATTTAAATGATTTTATGGAATGTTCCTTTATAGCTAACTAACTTTTCTGTAGGTTAATATGCTAAGGCTTTTTTTCCCCATTTTGATGATGACAAAGGGGGACAAGAAAAATATAATGTTATATCATGTTATATAACTACTATGAATATATCTTGTTATATGATTATATCTTGTTATATAACTACTATGATTATATCTTGTTATATAATTATTAGGGTGAATTGCTTATTAAACCTCTAGGTATACACCCTTTTACTATTCGTACTCCGATGTTTAAACGCTTTCATCCCGCTACCCCAAGTACAGTTAAGTAAGCATAACTGACCCTTTTGGTCAATTTGTTCGTCGAAAAATGGCCACGTAATGTTTGAAAATTACAAAAGGGTAAGTTATGATTACTTAACGGTACTTGGGGTAACGGGATGAGAGCGTCTAAATATCGGGGTACGAATGGTAAAAAGGTGTATATTTTGGGGTTTAATACGCAATTAAACCTAAATATTATTATATACTATCATAGGAGATAATATTTTGAAAATGTTATATCCTGTTATATGTAACGCCCTAAAAAAATTGGATTTTATGAGAATTAAATTTTTATTTGATTATGTGGATTAAATGAATTTAATTAATTATTTATGGGAGTAAGCTAATTGAAGGTCGTTTTATGACCTAGATATGTCAGAACGTCGTAGTATTTTGGCTAAGTGATAAAATTAAAGTGTTTGAATTTTCAAGACGAAAATAAAAGCTTTCCGAGAAATTTTTTGAAAAATACTATTTACGCATTTCTGCTCGGGAATTATTTTTGAACTTTCGAGAAATACGTAATGATAGAATATCGAGGTGAGATAGAATATCCGATAATATTTCAGTTATGGCAAACGCAGTTTTCGCCTGCGAACTTAAAATCTAACAGTTAGGGAAATTGAGTTCCGAGAAGAAATTTAAATGCGTATAATAAATTAAAGCGATGATCGTACAATACGTAGGTATTGTACGAGGTAATGAATACTAGTATGATACGAGGTATTATACGAGTAAGTATGAATGATGGTATGTCGTATATATAAATAAGTATACAAGTTAGAGTACGAGATTAATACATAGATTATACATTATAAGGCTTTAAGCCTATGTAATGGACTTGTAGAATTGTGTAGAAAATTGTAATGTCCAATTGGGATAATAATAAAGCCCAATACAAATTAATGTTAAAGCCCAAATATTTGTAATGATAAGTCTACTGGAAATTAATGAACAAGCCCAAGTGTTTGTTTAATTGCAAGCCCAATGTATAAGTTAGGTTAATTAAACCTTAAGCCCAAACTATTAATCCAATGGGTTAGGGTGACCTATGGGGCAACCCATGATCACATGGGTAAATTGGTGACCAAGAACTTTGTGTGATGAGCAAGTAGACTTAATGACCAATTAGACTTAATGGCTAAGAAATGTGATGAGCAAGCAAAGGATAAAAGTTGTGCTTAACAAGTAAAATTAAAGGATAAGTTATGTGATTAACAAGTATACTTAATGATTAAGTAAATGTGATGCCCAAGTATTGGATAAATGTTGTGATGGACAAGCAAAAAGTGTGGAGGCCAAGTTAACTTAGTGCTTAAGCTTGGAATAGTAAGGAGGTGATTAAGGAGGTGGGTTCGATTAATGACCCTTATGCCCTAACCTTGCAACTTCTATAAATAGCAAGCTTTGGATTTCATTTGTTCCTTGTTCAAAAACACCAACAAATTATAGCTTATTGGTTAGAGAGAATAAGCTAGAAAAGCTAGAAAGCTAGTCTTTCATAGTTCAAGAAGCAAGAAGAAGATTAAAGATTAACCAAGTGATATTCAAAGGTAAGCAATCTTAAACCATGATTCTCTTTCTCTTCCATTGTTAGAGAAGTGGGCAGTGATAGAACATGTATGCTAAGGAATGATAAGAATGATTAATCAATGGACTTAAGCCGTATAAGTCATGATTAAGTAATTCAAACTTAATTAAGTAATGAACTTATGAAGAGCTTATATGAACTACTCATATGTTTACCTTAATAAGATGGTATGATAAGGAGATGTGAAAATGGTGGTTAAAAGACTTAATCTATAATAAGTCATGTGAAATGAAATCACAAGTAGTTTTACCTTTATAAGTTCTAAACTTATGAAGAACAAGTAATAACTTATCATGTATATAAGTTAATAAGATGAGTAGGTTAAGATGTTAATATGATGGATAGAATCCATTTGAAATTACGAACAAATCATAAGAAATGAAGTTAAGGCAGAATTCATGAGTTTGGACGATAATAGTTGAATTCGTAAAATTCTCGAAATGGAAGTCGAATTTTGATATTGAGTTTGGAAACATTAGTTTTCAATGGAGACAAGTCTTATTTGGAATTATAGAGTTGCGAACTCGAGAATGACCGAATTCTGACTTAGAATGAAGAAACGAGTGTTGAACGTTCACGAACATTTATCGTTTTCATTAAAAATGGACTAATAGGTGAATTTTTAGTTAATAAAGTCAAATAGATAAAATTCTTGCATGAACACGTAGAGTATGTAATTTGTGAACCGTAGGCTCTTGAACGAGCTAATTTAGACTTATAATGAAGAAGTTATGAGCCCGGGAATCTCACATAAAAATTTGTCTGTCAAATTTTTCTGGGACTGAAGTCTGGCGCCGCAGCGCCAGACAGAGCTTTATGAACCGCGCCACAACACCGGAGCAAAGGGGTTGGCTACTGGAGTTTCGCGCCGCAGTGCCAACTCCAGTTATAACACTCGCGCCGCAGCGCCGTGTACAGTAGGGTCAAGTACTGAAGAGTGGCGCCGCAACGCCGCTATAGTAAAGGGATGCCGCGCCGCGGCGCTGACAGTGGACTTTTGTTGACCAAGTTGTTTACGAACCCAATGGGTTGGAAGACAAGTATGGGACATGTAATTACTTAATGAACATGATAAAACCTTTCCTAAATCACTTTTATAGTGATGACTTTAGGAATTTAATGTTGTTTAATGAGTAGTTAAATGACGAATGTAAAGTATAAAGAACGTGAACTGTATTCAATAATGATAATGACTATAACGTTGAGAGTTAGAACTAAAAGTTGTTAAGTAATACGTGAACGTGAACGGTATGCAATAAAGTGTACTTAACAAATGATGATCGAGTTTTGATTAATAACTTAAGGACGACAGTAAGCCATGAGGAAGGATGATTAACTCGAAACGAGTTGGATTAATGAAGTAAATCCACGTAAGACATAGAAGAGAAAGAAGTTGGTAAGAATGATGTAAAATATAATGGCAAGTCAGAACCAATAATAACATATTTGAATACATGATTAGATTAAGAAGAAGGGTAAGATTCATTAGGAACCATGTATGTTCATTCATGACCTAATGTGGTATGTTATATGGTTATGTGTTGTAGAGACTGTAAAGACTCAAAGGGAAAGTAATTTTACTGTAGCAGACGCTAAAGACAAGTTTTCTAAACGCTTGTCTAACCTTCGTGTTAGCCAGGTTTCCAATAATTCACGTTATAAGACGCATGAATTGTTTTACAAAAATGTCGATCCCAGTTTTACCTTGGCTAGACTAATCTTGAAGATTGATTGATTTATTTACAAGTCTTTCAATATAAAATTGATAACGCTATCATACGCCAATTGTTTGGTACGGATTCAAGGTAAACCTGAGTATGAATAAACAAATGTATTTTCTATCGATTATTCGATGGGCACGCGAGGTTGCCAAAACTTAAACGTACATACGTTTAAGGGATGTTGTGACGCCCCCAAAACAGGTATACAACACCTATTCTGAGTCGTCAATAATATGGTACAGAAACAACTACAACTTTATTAATACAACATAAAAACTGTGAGTGTAAATACAAATATTGTCGTCCAGACAATATCCACACTCAAATAAGTCCTCATTACAATTATTGGAACAATATTTTACAAAAAAGAATGGTGAGGACTACTAAAACAACTTCCTAGAACCTTCATTCCATACCCCGACTAGTACCTGCTACATTCTCGCCTCCTGAGAAGAAAATGGAACAACAAGGAAAAGGGTGAGCTCAACTAGCCCAGTAAAGAATATTATGACTAAGATAATATACAACAAATTATCGTTAGTCTTCAACATGGAAAAATTTAATAGAATACAATAGACAACAAGTTTTAATTCAATATTCGCAGCGGAAAATAATAATTCATAGAGAAGTTACGTAGATAATGAAATCTACGATTATCTATGAATTTAAAAGCTCATCATCAACATTTTATCCCTGTAACATCAATCAATAAATATCTTGAATCAAATAGACATCTTTGCACTACAGGCCAAAGATATCCATCAGTTGGTCATGTTCACCTCAACACCTGTTCATCTTTGCACTACGGGCCAAAGATATTCATCAGAAATTATTCATCTTTGCACTACAGGCCAAAGATATTCAGTTATATCATCATTTAAGACTGAGGATGATGAAAAATATTTTAAAGAAAATGAATCCAGTGAAGCAAAATAACAAATATTAAGGATTCGTATTTCAATTTATCCATGTCCAAAAATACCTTATCATAGTGAAGTAAAATTCAAGAATGATCAAAACATGGATACAATCAAAGCTAGTATCCAGAATAGATATTTGGACGAAAAGAAGAAAATTTTATTTTTCGGTGATTAGTAACTCGTGAATAGTAACTCATGAATAGTAACTCATGAATAGTAACCCCGACATAAAAAGTTCCAAATTTGATAAAAATTCAGATCAATACTTCGGCATAATGATATTGAAGAAAATAATATCATTTAAGAAGAAATAACATCCCTTACCTCGGAAAGACGGTACTTCTGACTGGAATACTAGATATAGTGCTGAAGGAAACTTGCACCGTATAGCAACACTCAAAGTATCAAATTCTCACAAGAATACGCTCGATATAGAGAGAGAAATAGAGAGAAACTTGTGTTTCCGGTGTGATTTTCAATTCTAACCTAAGCACCCTATTTATAGGAAAATGCTTAGAACACCAAAGCAGAAAATTTAATATAATAATAATATATTTATCAAATTTTCCTTAGCCCACCTCTAGACATCTGATCTCAGCCCATTTATATCACATGTTAGCCCACTTAAATGCCAAAAAACATTTTTCTTCAAAATAATAAATAAAACTTCCAAAAATCAATTATTTCGGAACTTCAGAACTTCAATAATTCATAATAAATAGCCCTTTTATCAAAAAATTCGAATCTCGCGAGTTTTTATAGAAAATTCAATTCTCTACAACTTTGCAGAAGAAAATTTTTCCAAATTCTAAATAGAAATTGACCGAAATTCACAAACGGGCGATTTTACAGTCAATAATAAATTTTCGGTCAAGAATTATGTCCACCAACACACAAAACATGTGTTAATCATTTAATGCCACAAAAATACTCTTCCTCCTCATATACTCATATATCCCACATTCATTGTAAAAATACCACCATCAATATATTATTAAAATAATATATTTAAATGAATTATTTTATCAGAAAAAGATAAAATATTAATTTTTAACAATTGTCACATTAAAATTTTTCTCTATCTATATCCACATAAAATCACTATTTTCCTCATCATATAAATCAATAATTAATTATACACAAATAATATTACAAAACCACAGTACTGGCAACCAGGCAGTTCCTAGGAAAGAGAGGGATTTCCAATAAGGATTTCTCCTTACTGGCGCGCAACTAGATGACCAAACCTCTCCTTAGACAGAACTTTCTAGACATTGCCAATAATGTTATCTAATAATATTATTCAGATAATATGAATTATTGCTCCGATAATGAAAAATACTGCGTAGTGACAATTATTGAAACAACAGTAATATAAAATATCAACGCAGCAATTATTGAATCAATAAAATACAATATTGAACAGTAATTACTGTAACAATTATTGAGTAGTGCCTTCTTACGTAAGAATCAATAATTGGTGCAATACCGTGTGCTACGCGTATTACCGTATTTTAACCACCGGGTATTCTAACAGTATTAATGGTAACAACTACGCCGTTATTTATAAACAACTTATTTTTGTCGTTTTCTTCATCCAATCGTTTTCTGTTATGGGGCCCACACAAGGCTGCGCCGTCGTACGAATATTCCCCGACAACAAGAATATTCCACGACCAAACAAATATTCCCCGACAACAATGAATATTTTATAACCACTAAAATATTTGCGCATTTCTAGGGTTAAACCCTAAGGGTTTGGATAAAGTCTAGTATGCCATTAAAATTAAAATACAAATCACAAAATTACCCTTTTTCATTCTTTAATGAGCTAACTTGCAAATCTATCTAAAATAAGAGTTGGTGACCTACTAAATTGACCATTGTGACTTAAAAACTCCAGCCAATCAGTCCAATTCATCAGATCTATGCAATATATCATAATATATATATATATATATATATATATATATATATATATATATATATTAGGAAAGAGAAAGTGTACTAAATTTGGTCATTTGCACTCAAGCTCTCAACTTACATTTCTCTCTCCAAAACCTCCGAAATTCACAAGTGTCTCGTTCCCATAAACAGCCCTTAGATCACTAAGATCAGCTAAGGAGATCTAAGATCAAAGATTGATCAAGAAAGTATAAAAGCCCTAACCCTATTTAATCTTATATAGTAAGAAAATTTTTGTGTTTAAGTGTTGAATCATGTGTTAGAAAATGTTTTGAGATGATCTATGATGATCCATCATGGATCTATAGCATCAAAAAGTTTTAAAATGAAGTTCTCAAAAACTGTCCATGAACCCTAGAAAGTCGTCTGACAAGCTAATGTCAGGAGCCATAAATCTTTCCCTGTTTTTGGTTTTAGTTGTTTTATGTTTTGGATCTGTAGTTTGATATGAGATCTTTATTTTGCAAGTGAAATCACAACTATTAGATGTCTATATTTCAAGATATTGTTGGTCAAAACCCGTTGATCGGGTTCGTTTTCAATGTCTGACAATGTTTTGGAAGGCATAGATTTGTCAGTTGTTAAATGTTATAATGATGTGTTTGTATCCAGTTTATAGCCTGTCATATGTACTTTATATTTGTGGTTTTAGATCCTTTAAACAAGCAGCTGATAGAACTTAGTGGATGGTCAAACAAGGCCTCCCGATCATATATACTGTTTCTGGAAAACCCCAGAAACAGGATGAACACAACTTCTGACAGCCTTTGACCGGATTAGATCTGGAGTTTATGATGTTCATGGACTGATAGAATGGTATATAAATGTTCCTTGACATTAGTATTATAGTTTTGAACCTTAATAACATCAATACAATAACCAGAACATAGAGATAATCGAGCTTGAAAGTGCTAACTCGAAGCTGTCTGGGTTTTTGGGTTACCGAAAAAACCCAGATTTGATCTGACAGAATGTTTGAGAGCCCAGAACTTCATGGTGTGGTATTATATAACCTACATTATGGTTAGTACTTGTAGTGTTACATAAACACTACAAGATTGATGCTTAAGTTTGCCTAGAAACGAATTAAACAGAGAATTAGAATTGGTCAAACAAGACCTCTTGAACACTGAGTTGTCAATGTTCTTGATGCCAAGAACACCTAAGACGACAGAAAGCATCGCTATAGGATTTAGCGACGGTTTTTATTTATTTTATTTTCTAATTTTCTGGAAAATTGATGTAAAATAGAAATAAATTATAAAAATTACCAAAAATGGTTTTAAAAATTATTTTAAATTATGAAAAATAACTTTTGAGATATTTTTCATTAATATTTATAATTATTTGAATATTAATGGAATTTAATTTATTTAATTAGTATATTAAATAAATTAGAGAAAAATGATTTTAATATTATAAAAATCATTTTAAATAAGAATAAAGTGTTTAAAAATATTTTGAGTTATAAAATGTACCTTTTAATATTTTTAGAGAATTATCATTAATAATTTAATAATTAATGATATTAGATTTATTTAATTATTATATTAAATAAATGAGTTAAAATGATTTTAATATTATAAAAATTATTTTAAATAAGAATAAAGTGTTTAAACATATTTTGAATTATAAAATATAATTTTCAATATATTTGGAGAATTCTCATTAATAAATTAATATTAATGATATTAGATTTATTTAATTATTATATTAAATAAATGAATTCAAAATAGTTTTATTGATTTAAAAATCATTTAAAAATGAGAAAAATGCTTTAGAAATATTATAAATTATAATTAATGACTTTTAATATGTTGATAAGAATTTTATTGTTATTTAATATTAATGGTGACGATTTAAAAATGATTTTTAATCATTTAAGTAGAATATTAGTAATTTAAAAATATTTTAAGTTATTGATAATAATTGTTTATAAATTATTAAAAACTTTTGAAAAATATTATTAATGATAATAGACTTATCTAAAATAATATTGAAGCTTTAAAAACAAGTTTAATTGACAATAAATATGTTAATTGTCGGATAGAGTGACCAGAACATCGAGAATAGATCGAAGTCCAACCAGACCGAACTAGTTAGACTTAATGAATGTTTATATAAGTTATAAACACTGATATGACTATATAAAAATGTGTCTAGGAGAAAGATTGACTGTGAATTACAGTGTTATGTGTTATAAATTAATGTGCTAATTGTAAAGTCGATATTATTAATTATAGGTATTTCGAACGCAGATAAGTATATTGTGTAGCAGCAATCAATGCGAAAGGCAAGTTTCCTAACTCAACTTGAGTTACTATTTTTCAAGCATGGTAGTGAATAATTATTGAAAGTTATTCACATCTATAATGATTGTTGTAATTCGCACGTAGTGCAATTGATTCTTGTTCTATTATTTGAACTATTTAGAAATCATGTCTCAGCTAATTGTTTTGGCGAGACTAATATTTGTTAAAACAAGAAATGTTCTATTTATTATGAACTGAATTATTATTGGAAGATCTATGCCATTAGTTTCGGCTAGATTAGTACTGTTATTAATTATTGAAATTTTAGTATTTCTTTGAAAGTAATCCAAACCATATTGATGTTGTACGAACTCATGACGTAAGACTGAAATGAACAAATTTTAATGTCGTAAATCGACTTATACGCTATTAATGAGTATTATGCATAATATAGGGTACAAAGGAGTTGGCCGCTCCAGGTACTTGCCGAAGAGTATAGTTTAGTTTTTATAACTAATTTATATTCTTGTGGTAATTTAGTTTTAATAACTAAATGATTCCTCTATTAGTTCATGATCCTTTGTGATCACTCAGCATAAAATCTGGGTATATCCCACTTTATTGAATATTGTTGCAGTATTGTTAATTCTTCTTATTTAATTGAATATTATTGAATCTTTGAAAGAATTTTACTCTTTCATTTCTTATATATTATTTAGGATGAAATGGGAGAAAGTTTTATTATTGAGATTAAATTATTATTCCGCTACTTCGAAATCGTTTGATTGTTGCTAAAGTTCTATAAAAGCTAGACTCTTCTATTCATGATATATATCATTTATTGTATATTTTAACTTGCGGGGTAAACTTGTTGCTCACCCTTCCTTAAATAAAATATTTCAGCTGATGCCAATATAGCAGAAGGTTCTAACAGGGACAAAGACAAAGGCAAGGCTCAGGAGTAGTTATTGTCAACTTCTGATGGATGTGTTTTATTATGTAATTATTTATGTAAACCTTTTGGTTATATAACGGTATGTAAGTTATGTCAAGTTTAGTTAACCTGGGATATTGTTATAACTTGTATTAAGGAATATTATGAATGATGGTTTTCATTAATGAATGACTAGTTAGATGTGATATATATGATGGATCGTGAGCACTAAACCCGAGGTTAGGGAACCCAGATTTGGGGGCGTCACAAGACCAAATCCAATCCAATCATGAGGATAGTAGTTATAATAGGACTTTACATAAATTCTCCTATTTATACTCGGGGAAGGGCACAAAAAATTAATTAAGGAGGTGTGATCAATTATAAATACACGACCACAATTTCAGTTTAAGGTACTTTACATATTATTTACTTTTACGTACTAGAGCACTAAATTGCAAGCCTCCATTGTTAACCTGATTTCAGTATGTACTTATTCTCACATCGGAGCTATCCCTCGGTGGCCCAGACCATCAAGTTCTGGCATGTAAATACCTTTATTTCTGTGCAGGATTGGACGTATTATTGGTCAGACTCTAACTTAAGTCTAAGATTAACAACCCTGTTATTAGGAAATTTTTGGTCGAATTTCGGATTGGCCTTCGCGGTGTAAAAGTAAACACATATAGTCTTTTAAAAGTAATAGGTTGTGCATAACATAAGTATAATAGGTTGATCCCCTATGGTACTTAGAAAATGTCGGTTTACAAATGAATTTCTGTTAAACCTTTTATAAAAATGAAAAATGTTCAAGGTCGTTTGAACGCTCAGTTTGTAGAACAAGAATTTTTTGAATAATATTAATAATTAAATTCATAAAAGTTAAATATTGATTTGAATAAATATTGTTGTGACGAGGGAAATAGTAATTCAATTAAGTTAAGTATGTGACAACTATGTGATATGGAGATTTTAATGAAAAGCTTAATATAAGCTTATGCGATATGCCTTGTACGACATGAGAATGAATGAAGTGATCGTTTAATTTAATTTATGAAGGAATAATTTAAAAAGGTGTCTAACTAGTGGTATTATCAATTTGGGAATTAATTATGTGCTATGTGAAACTACATTGGTAGTGGAAACTGGAACTGACAGAAGCTAAGCCAGTTTGGCTCTGCCAGGAAGCAGCGCAACTGCGCCCTTCTTGCAGTACAAACCGGCGTTGCTACGCCAGTGATCAAACTTGGAAAATTTAATTTAATTGCCTTAGAAACAATATGGAACATTATTTTAACGTGTGACATTATTAAAATCATGTGTTAAGAGTAAGTTGAATGGTATAAATTATTGAGTAGTAGAATAAAATCTTGGGTGGAATTTTAATATATAAAGGGTTAATTAACTGTGTATCTCAGAAATTCGAAAGAAAGTTAAATAAACATTTGATATTGAATATCATTATAATATTGAAGTGTAAGTTTAATAATAAAGTTTATGGAGCATATTGGGTTAATAATACCCAACTGCATTATTTTATATAAACCCAATATACATGGATTATATGATACGTGTGCATATATAAACCCAAACTTTTCATTATATACTAGCATTAACACATTGAAATTACACTTGGGAACAAAAAGGAACTAAACTAAGCATAATAGACCTAAATGCTGAGTTTTATCAAACATTATCCCAAAATCAGTGACCAAACAGTGCTCTACATTTCCCTTACGTGAAATAGAAGTTGTGAACAGTAAGCTACAATGGGGGTTATCATTGCTATGGAGATGGGTGAGGGAGAGTAGTTGGCCAACCCCTTGTTAACCATTGGTTTCTTCTTCTACCTCATGAATTCTTACCCTAATGCAAAACCATTAAATTGTCATTCAATTCTCTATATATAGCAGCCTCATTTCTCTATTCTTGTTGTTGTAAATTGTCTGAGTAGTACATATAGAGAGTGTGAGTGCATTGGTGTGTGAGGAGAAGTCTAAAATTGCAAGGAGTGTTAATTTAAGCTTTAAGAAGGTAAATTTCTTTTTTTTATGTTCTTAGTTTCCAACTTGACAAATTTCTAGAATTTCCTTGAAGATTTTTATGAATTAATTTGTGAATTGATATCAATGTGTTTATTAAGTGTATATGCATGTATGAAACCTTTAAGAATGAGTTTAAGTATGATTAGTTGAGAGGAAATCGAAATTGGGTTTTGAAATTTTTACAGAATAGAGCTCCTTCTTGGTTCTGTCCAGGAAGGGCGCAGCTGCGCTAGTGCCCAGAACCAGGTTCTGACTTCTGTTATATTGAGTTGTTTCTAACATGGTATTATGATCTATACATGCACGAAAAGAAGTATAACATGTATACAAATTTATTATGAGTTATGAATTGTCCAAACATTATTTAGTAGGAGTTTTATAACCAAAACTTAAAGTTTCGAAAATGAACTTTGATGAAACTCGTGTTCTGCAAATTCTGAGCATGATAGTATACATATATGACTGATTTATGAACATTAATGAGCAGGAGTTGTGATTCAAGGTCCCTTTGTTCATGTCTAACTTGGTTGGCTTTGTGCTAAATAACTTTTTCAAGGAAAACTTGACATTTTTGAAACTAATATCCATGAATACCACATGGAGTATGTTCTAACTTTGTGAGCATGTAAACATGACTTAACTACACATGAAAAGAGATTTAAAGATCTATTGTATGTGTTAGATTGCATTATTCAAGTTTAAAATGATTTCAAAACCAAGCTCGAATATTTTTCATACTAAGTTGCATATGTCTGGAGTAGTTATGTTCTGGACATTTAAGATAGAAGGTTTATGTTTTTTTTTTGACTCTAAACATGATTCATATATGTTATAAATAATGAAAGTTAACCAATCATGATTTTATGCATGTTTTAAAGTGATAAACGATGCTAGCTATGCGTAAATGATGTGAACAATTGGAGCATGTATACTACAGATTATATGACCTTCTCACATGTACATATGGTTAACCTAGTAGGCCTTGTGATTCCATGACCCTATTTGGCCTTAATTCCTTAGAAATCCTAAACTAAGACCCTAGCATGCAAAGTTGAACTTGAAATCAGTACAAGAAATTACACAAAAAATGACGCTAAAATTTGTCACATAAAATTCAATTTTTGTCACTAAAATATTTGGTGATGAGTGTTAATCGTCACAGAGACCGTCACCGTATGAGCATGGTAAAAGGTTTATTTGACAATATTTGATGTCGCCACTAAATCTTTTAACTTATGGTGACGATCTACACCATTATAACTATAATTAATTACTTTTAATGACGTTAATAGCGTCACTATTTGAATGAAACTTTCGTCACTCTATATAATGTTTTATCATCAAAACTTAGTGCATTAAATGACAAAAATCTTTTTTCGTCATTAAATGATATTATTTTAGTGACGAAAATATGATACTCTATTTAAATCATCTAATTTTAACGACGACAATATTGTCATATTTATGATTATTCTTTCGTCATGCTATTATGTTTATCGTCACCAAAAATAAGAAAATAAATGGCAACATAACAATTCGTCACCTAATAATATATTTAACATGACAATTATGTTGTTGTCATTTCATATTTCAAATAATATTACAAAATAATTTGTCACTAAATAGTTACTTTTTGGGACACATTTTTCAATGTCACTAATTGAATACTTATGGTGACGATATATCTCGTCATAGAAGGAGTTATTAATAGTGACAAAATTAGTTGTTGTGACTAAATGAATATATAATAGTGACGATATAGTTTGTCACCAGAGAGTTACTTTCTATGACACATTTTTTTTCTGTCACTAATTGAATACTTATGGTGACGATAGAACTCGTCACATAAAGCTATTAATAGTTACAAAATTAAAGGTCATCACTAAATGAATATATAATAGTGACGACATAACTTGTCACCAAATAGTTAATATTAGTGACAAGATCAATTGTCATAACTAAATGAATATATATAATGACAATACTATTAATTCTAAAGAGTTAATATTATTCGTCATTAAATTTTAATTGGCCAAATATTATTTGTCAATAAATGATTATAAATCGTTATGATGTGGTGGTCATATTAGGTTGTTTGACATTCAAAATGTATTGTTACATTAACAATTTTCAATAAAAAAATATAATATGTTTAGTGAGCTTTTTAAATGAAATTTACACCTGTATATAATATAAGAGACAAACGGCAATAAACATTTAAAATAAAAAAGTAATTATCTTATAAAAAATAGTAGATTCACTGATTCAACAAAATACCCAACTAGCTAGGCGATAAACAGTTGCTTAAATAATCTAAGTACCACAACACCAAATTATATAATCCAAAAAGCTGAAATTCTGAAATCCATATCCTAAGAAAATGCATAATTAAAACCTTCAACCTTGTGATTATTGACCTTCTAGAAAAACTCTATCTGCAAATCAAAAAAACATATAGACATAAATCAGTCAAATAGTTATGAAATAAAAAAAGAAATGTATATAAAGAAAGAAATGTTTAAATAATAAATTGTGAATTTTCTTGAACTATAGCTATACTAGCATTATAGCAACCAAAATCCCAATGAACCCAACCAATTGGGCAATATAGCCACATGCAGAAGCAACTGCAAAAACAATTAATATAGTTAAGGAATGCTATTGTATGCCCCATGCCCCTCATATATGGGATGTACTTTCACACTGCTTATTTTTTTAATCTTTACATATGCCAAGGGTTGCATTTCGTATTCTTAGAGTCATAGATGATCCGAGAAAAATTAATATAAATTATCGAATTTCATTAGTCAAATCTCAATTAAAGGTTCATTATATGATATAGGTGGGATTCATGAGAAGGTAAAGCAGGCCCAGACCATAAAAGCATATGGACCTTAATGAATATGTCATATAGCAGGAAATGGATGGAGTTAAATTATTACACGTTTACGTTCTATAATCATGAAAGCACTTGGCAGTTGTCACACATCAAGAACATTAGGAGCTAAGAATCATAGGGTTGGATATTTTAATAGTATACAATGAGTAAAATGTAAATAAAAAAAATAATTCAAAGAAGATATATTAACCTCGATAGTGAAGCTCAACACCCAATCTTATTTGAAGAGGCAATAGAATAATATGTTAAGTTATGCTACATAAACTAGAAGCCATAGTCTACCCGCATCCTTCGACGATTGTTTCTGATCATCATCAGGGGTTGTTTCCTGGCAGATAACTCCTTGACGGTATCATTTTCTTTAGTCAGAGCCACTCGGGAGGTGGACCGCATCAGGGATTTTAATTGAGGCTCCTACATTTTTGCCTACTTCCTCAGAGGGATGCGCCTAGGCTCAGTGGGCACGACAGAGGCTTGGCTAGACTTTTACCCATTTTCACTTGTGAGTATTTTGTCTTGATTTTTGATTCCCCTTGTTCGGGTTGTTAATTTCCCTGACTGCAAATATTTGATCTTTGTATTCACAGTTTTGGGCCTACAAGAGGTTCCTATGTCTTCGTCCCATTAGCACGTTAGGTCTGGAGACCTATCTACGAGGACGACGAAGACATTACTCTACTCTGCCGGAGGTTCTTGTAGCTGATGGTTTCTGTGACAACCCGAATTTTTATAAGCTATTAAAATAGGAATTTAATAATTAAAATTCTTATTATGAGATATTTTGAGTTTGAGTATGTATATATACATACTATATATATTTTGAAATGTGTGCTCTGGTGTGAAGAGAAATATATATTCATATATCGGGAAAGTGAGGTTCAATAGTTAAGTTAACTATTGTAGAAATTAAATGAATTTGGTATAAATAAATATTCGATGAAATTGTTGTGTAATAAATTAGTTAAGTGTTTATATTAACTAAATTAATGTATGGTAATTTTATGGATTGAAGATTTAATTTTATAAAATAATCAAATTAAATTAATTGTTTAATAATTATAATATCGTGTAATGGTGTTATTTTAATTTAATTGATTAATGGAATTAAGGAATGATTAATTTAGAAGGTTAATATTTATTAAATAAATAATAGGAATTATGTTGACTAAGTAGATATTATGTGGATAATTAAAGATTATGATTTAAATTTAATAAGTGTGACATTTGTATACTATATAACAAGCAAAACATGAAAATAAATTAAAAGGAGGTTGGAGAGGGTTTTGCCAAACATTGTCTTGTGACCTTTGGCATAATTTTACTGACGAAGCCATATAATTGTACGCTTAATGTTATATCAGTTTTATGTTACGTGTTTTATCAATTTAGTTTTATACATATATTTTTCTAAGTCTAAAAGCATGAAATAAAAATACAGAGAAGAGAGAAATTGAGGGAATTGAGAGACAAGGTTGATAATCAAAGAAAGAGAAGAAGAAGGATAATCATCTTGTTAATCATCTATTCCAAGAATCAAAGAGGTAATAACATATTCTACAAACTTTAGTATATGTGTTCTTAGAGTTTTCTTTTGAAACTTATATTTTATTGGATGATATTATAAAAATAGATATTATATATGTTGGTAGATGATTATAATCTGTATATGTTGTCTAGGAATGATTTTTAGAAATCAAAATCCATGGAAACATGTTTAGGATGAAGAACTTGGTTGTGGTAATATATATATTTTGGCTTACTTTGAGACCAAAATTAGTGGTTGAATCATGTGTTAATTTGTAAATTGGCAATGGTTTGTGTTAACACATTCAAAAACAAAAATAACGCAAGTTGAATGAATCAATTTTGTTAAGAAACGAATTCGAAGTGAATGAATTCGCTAAACATGTTAAAATATGAAAATTTAGTATAAATATGAGTTTTAAGTTAAGATTTGGGTTAGTTAATGTTCTTGTAAATTGTTAATTCTTTGGTATGTTGTAGTTCTATGAATTTTGAATCCATAGAATCAAAAACGGATTAATTTGGATGTATATAACTCAAGTTATGAAGATTAGTAGGAGAAAATGTCAAAAAATCGCAAAAACACTGTAATCTGGGCGTAGCAAAGCGCGGCCGCGCGTCCCAGGAGTGCGGGTACGCAGCTGGTCGCTGCTAGGTCGTGCGGGCGCGTGGAAAAGGGGTGCGGCCGTGCCCCATGTCTGCTAACTATGACTGCTTTGACATAGTTTGGTAAAACGACCATAACTTTTTCATACGAACTCCGATTAAGGCGATTCAAGATCCGGAACGAGAACGAATAGACCTACAACTTTTATTCTTTAAGCGTTTTAGTTTGAGGCCTTTATGAAGGGTCAAAATTGTCATCTTTAGGACTGTTGTGTTTTTGGAGGCAATCGGAGGGCGTCGGACATACACTTATGCAAGTGTAGTGCTCTTGACGATAATATATGTTGTTCTAAGTTATAGAACATGAATATTATGAAGTATAATGATGCTTAACTTTAATAAATGATATATTAGATATGTTGAATATGCATACTAAGCACACACAAGAGAGACAAATTGGGCGTATGACGAATAAATGTCGAAACACCGTGATAAGTGTTAATGAACATAAAAAGTGTTTTAAATCAAATGAAATAAATATTATAAGATATTGAATAGGGTTAATATAAAACCAGTAATGATTCCTAGCAGGACTTAAGCACTTGAATGAACTTCGAATATGAAATATAGTGAGCTATAAGTCGAAAGTAACAGAATAAAATTGAACATTGTGTATTGATAATAAGAAGGGTTATGAGACATAAATTAAAATTTACATTACAACTACTATGCGTTGCTATGTGAATAATAGTTGATGTGTATGATTATATAATTGTGTAGGGCACGTGAAGTGCAGATATCTATAAGCTGTTAAACTGTTATTGGTAAACAACGATCAAGGGAAGTCTTTCAGTTCCTATTTGCTATGTGAACTTGGTGATTAATTTTTTTTAAATCTTTATTGCAAAGAGCATGATGTGTTATATATATGTTGAATGTATGAAATGTTAAAGTCAACTTATGACTATGTTGATTGAGTAAGGAACTCAATATTTATACTTGTTATATGAACTGTAACATGTATGTAATGTTAGTCTAATGTTTATGAGATATATCTGGAGCATATTATTATATGCTACGTGATGCATGAAAACTATTAGATTTTGTTGGGCTGTCGAGCTCAACCTTGCAAATAACCATTTTTGCAGGTTAAAGATTGAAGGTAACACTATGTGCTACTTGAATGACGTGGATCAAAAATAATACACGAAGATTAATATTTTAGCTAAAGCTGTTATTATACCATGATTAAAATTCATGAGATGTATTAAATGTTTTATGATGTATAGTTTTATGTTGAGTTATAAAGTTAAAGTTAGAGTTATCTGATATGTAAAGGTTATCGAATTGAAATGTAAAATTTTATATAATAACAGTGATAAAGTGAATCATAAAATAAGATTGATTCAAAAACATGTAGATGATAAAGGTTTTGATTTAGGGAATTAAAGTAAGAAGACATAAAAGTTTAAATTATTCCGTATTTTATAAAGTTTAACATCGAATAATGATGTAAAATCAGAAGGTAGATGTGTTATTAAAGACCAAAGTTGAGAATTAAATTGTATGAATTTTGGGGTCATTACAGTTGGTATCAAAGCTGTAGGTTATAAACCTTAGGTAAGAGTACCATAGGCTATAACCTTAGAGAAGGAAGGTGAAGATAATGAAAGAATAAGCTCAAGTAGAGTTTGAATAATAAGAAGTAATTTAAGAAATTTATAAAGGAGGGATTAAAACATGCGTGAAAGGATTCAAAGAAGAATCTCGCAGAGTTATAAGGAATATGAATGTGGGGTTACCCAACTCCAATATTAAGGATGTAAGGTGATAATAAATAGACTATGTCTATAAGAAGAGAGTGATAAAGAAGTTAAGAATCAAAAAGTTATATCTAAGTGTGGTACAATCGTACTCTTTAATAGTTAATGTATGATATCTAGGCTAAACGATTCCTTCATAGAGCGGAGGTATATACGAACTAGCAACTCGGAACCTAGTTTGTTGGTTGTTTGTGGGAAACCACTCAGCGTACTATATTGAAACTTGTAGAGACTCGATGTGTACCAAGTATAGAAAGTGGATACGTATGATGAAAATATAGAACTTGAATGAAATGTTGAGCAATGTAAATGAAATTAGAAATTCTTAAAGGAAGAATTGTTTTATAAACAAGAAGATTCAAAGAAGAATCTTGAAGAGATATAAAGATAAGAAATGGGAGTTACCCTAACTCCAATAGTCAAGATAACGAATAATGTAGTAAATGATGAAAAAGGAAAGAAAGGGGATCGTAAAACAAAACAATCAAGAGTTAAGAAAAGACTTTTAAGGGAGATGATTCTAGAATAAGATCATGACTTGATCTGTTTAAGTTATAAAAGAAAGATGGTCTGTAAAGTTTGAATAATTATAGCTTGATGCTATGAAGGTGATGTACTATGAAATAGTATGAGATAACTCACGAGGAGTTATAAATGATGTGATACGAGGATTTCGTATCGAGCAAAGAGCAAGTTATGTGCAAGATAGGGTTAGGTGGGATTTCAATTGAGGACTCATGTAATGGTTGAGTTGTACAAATCTTTGTATGGGCGAGGGTTTTGTGCTTGCACTCAGTTTATCACATTGATAATCATTGGAATGTTGGTGTCGCGCTATCAATGTATATGTGGCGAAAAGGTGATTCTTTTCTCATGTGTATATTTGATAGTTAGAAACTATTAAGATTAGTCATATATTATTAGGATTAGGTGCGGTTCTTAAAACTAATGCATATGGTAAGTCGTGACTCATAATAATATGGTATGTTTTGAACCCCTCAGCGAATGGATACCTATGGTCTGACTAGGACAAGTTCTTAAACTCATATTATTGTGGCAAGTTCCTGAACTTCCAATGTGCGGTAAGTTTGATGAACTATACTGGGGATATAGAAGGATTATAAGTTGAAATACAAGAATATTTGGTGTAAAGATTGAAATTGATGGAGAAAATTAGGTATTCCAAATCTTCTAGCTTTGCTAGATTTTCAAAATTTATTGACTTCGTGCCGATTGTTATACTTTTGATTTTTGGAAAAAATGTTGGGTCACACTAGTGAACCGAAGAATTTTTAAAAAATAGTGTTATTATTCGTATGTCCATGCTAATTGCTTTGGCTAGACAAAAATGATTTGAAATATATCAAAATATATTTTTTTATATATCATCAATGCATCATGTAACCTGGTGTAGAGATGATAAAAATGATGGAGTCATCAATACAATATTACTTAGTGTTAAATGTGATCTAAGGATCGTCAACCCACTATGGTATGATGTAGTATGATAAAATCATCTAATGACGGAATTCTCAAACGGACTGTAAATATAGTGCGGTATCATGACGTCATAAAAAGATATTTGAGATTTCTTTAAGATATAAGAATATATATATATATATATATATATATATGTGTGTGTGTGTGTGTGTGTGTGTATGTGTGTGTGTGTGTGTATATGTTTATTTCGATTGATGTCTGAATTATTGTAGAAGTCTATGCTATTTGATTCAGCTAGATGGATATTGAAAGATGTTCATGAAATTCAAGCGTTTATTGAAAAGTTATGCCAAACCAAATTGTTTTGGTGCGGATTCAGATGTTGAAAAGCTGAGGTGAACAACCCTATAAGGGGACATGTTTTCGGGGACAATGGTTCCGAGAGTAACGCATATAGTCGTTACAAAACACTACGTTATGGCCCAACGTAGTGGTACAATGGGTTGGCCACCTAGTGTACGTGTGGAGGGTATTTTCAGTCTTTGTGAGTGATAAACGCTCTGGTTTGCAGTGTGAAAGATTGAGTTGAAGCATTGGAAAACCGAGAATAGAGTTCACGGTCTGGTGATCCCTCAGCATGATTTGGAATCTTTGAAAGTCCCGTTATTCATATCGCTTCCCAATTATTGAGCAATTGTGGATGATTCTTATTATTCTGAAAGGTGATGGTGGAAAGGATGAGAAAATTAAGAAAAACATAATAATTTCAAGAAAGAAATAAAATTCCAGAAAGAAAAGAAAGGTGAAACTCTTAAAAGAGGATGAGGTGAGGAATATGATGATCTTAGAATGATCCTTAGAGAAAGAATTTGGTTACAGAATCTAATGAATAAATAGATATTAACATAAAATCTATTTTGATAAATGGAATGAATGAAAATTAGTAAGTCAAAAATTTCGAGGACGAAATTCTTAGAAGAAGGGGTGAATGTAATGTCCTGAGAGTTTGAGAATATAGTATTTGATAATGATCCCTAGGGAAAGATAATGAACGGGTTAAAAAATTTGTAATACTAAAATATAATTGAGTTTAAGTAAAGGTTATGAAATAAAACTTACAAGAATTTATTATCAAGAATGGTGAGAGTAGAAAATATAAAACCTATGTTAAGGTAATGTGTTGAAGTTATTAAACGAAGAGATTTGGTGAAAACCTGAGTAAGGTAGGGTTTCGGTGATTCTGAGGACGGAATCCTTATAAGGAGGGAATGATGTGACAAGCCAAATTTTTATAAGTTATTAAACGAGGAATTTAATAATTAAAATTCTTATTATGAGATGTTTTGAGTTTGAGTATGTATATGTACATACTATATATATTTTGAAATGTGTGATCTAGTGTGAAGAGAAATATATATTCATATATTAGAAAAGTGAGGTTCAATAGTTAAGTTGACTATTGAATAAATTAAATGAATTTAGTATAAATAAATATTCGATGAAATTGTTGTGTAATAATTTAGTTAAATGTTTATATTAACTAAATTAATGTACGTTAATTTTATGGATTGAAGATTTAATTTTATGAAACAATCAAATTAAATTAATTATTTAATAATTATAATATCGTGTAATGGTGTTATTTTAATTTAATTGATTAATGGAATTAAGGAATGATTAATTTAGAAGGTTAATATTTATTAAATAAATATTAGGAATTATGTTGGCTAAGTAAATATTATGTGGATAATTAAAGATTATGATTTAAATTTAATAAGTGTGACATTTGTATACTTTATAATAAGCAAAACATGAAAATAAATTAAAAGGAGGTTGGAGAGGGTTTTACCAAACATTGTCTTGTGACCTTTGGCATAATTTAACTGATGAAGCCATATAATTGTATTCTTAATGTTATATCAGTTTTATGTTACGTGTTATATCAGTTTAGTTTTATACATATATTTTCCTAAGTCTAAAAGCAAGAAAAAAGAATACAGAGAAGAGAGAAATTGAGGGAATTGAGAGACAAGGTTGAGAATCAAAGAAAGAGAAGAAGAAAGGTAATCATCTTGTTAATCATCTATTCGAAGAATTAAAGAGGTAATAACCTATTCTACAAACTTTAGTATATGTGTTCTTAGAGTTTTCTTTTGAAACTTATATTTTATTGGATGATATGAAAAAAATAGATATTATATATATGTTGGTAGATGATTATAATCTGTATATGTTGTCTAGGAATGATTTTTAGAAATCAAAATCCATGGAAACATGTTTAGGATGAAGAACTTGGTTGTGATAATATAAATATTTTGGCTTATTTTGAGACCAAAATTAGTGGTTGAATCATCTGTTAATCTATAAATTGGCAATGGTTTGTGTTAATACATTCAAAACGAAAATAACACAAGTTGAATGAATCAATTTTGTTACGAAACGAATTTGAAGTGAATGACTTCGCTAAACATGTTAAAATATAAAAATTTAGTATAAACATGAGTTTTAAGTCAAGATTTGGGTTAGTTAATATTCTTGTAAATTGTTAATTCTTTGGTATGTTGTAGTTCTATGAATTACGAATCTATAGAATTGAAAACGGACTAGTTTGGATGTATATAACTCAAGTTATGAAGATTAGTAGGAGAAATGTCAAAAAATCGCAAAAACACTGTAATCTGGGCATAGTCAAGCGCGGCCACATGGCCCAGGAGTGCGGGCACACGGAAAAGGGGTGCGGCCGTGCCCAATGTCTGCTAACTGTGACTACTTTGACCTAGTTTGGTAAAATGGTCATAACTTTTTCATACGAACTCCGATTAATGCGATTCAAGATGATCCAGAACGAGGACGAATAGACCTAGAACTTTTGTTATTTAAGGGTTTTAGTTTAAGGTCTTTAGGAAGGATCAAAATGGTCATCTTTAGGACTATTGTGTTTTCGGAGGCAACCGGAGGGCGTCGGGCATGCACGTATGCAAGTGTAGTATTCTTGACGATAATAGATGTTATTCTAAGTTATAGAACATGAATATTATGAATTATAATGTTGCTTAACATTAATAAATGATATATTAGATAAGTTGAATACGCATACTAAGCACACACAAGAGAGACAAATTGGGTGTGTGACGAATAAATGTCGAAACGTCGTGATAAGTGTTAATAAACATAAAAAGTGTTTTAAATCAAATGAAATGAATATTATAAGATATTGAATAGGGTTAATATAAAACCAATAATGATTCCTACAGGACTTAAGCACTTGAATAAACTTCAAATATGAAATATAGTGAGCTATAAGTCGAAAGTAACACAATAAAATTGAACATTGTGTATTGATAAATGGAAGGGTTATGAGATGTAAATTAAAGTTTACATTACAACTACTATGCGTTGATATGTGACTAATAGTTGATGTGTATTATTATATAATTGTGTAGGGCACGTGAAGTGCAGATATCTGTAAGGTGTTAAATTGTTATTGGTAAACAACGATCAAGGGAAGTCTTTTAGTTCCTATTTGCTATGTGAACTTGGTGATTAATTTTTTTTAAATCTTTATTGCAAAGAGCATGATGTGTTATATATATGTTGAATGTATGAAATGTTAAAGTCAACTTATGACTACGTTGATTGAGTAAAGCATGCTGATTGAGTAAGGAACTCAATATTTATACTTGTTATATGAACTTTAACATGTATGTTATGTTAGTCTAATGTTTATGAGATATATGTGGGGCATGTTAATATGTGCTACGTGATGCATAAAAAATGTTAGATTTTACTGGGCTGTCGAGCTCAACCTTGTAAATAACCATTTTTGCAGGTTAAGGATTGAAGGTAACACTATGTGCCACTTGAATGACGTGGATCATAAATAATACACGAAGATTAATATTTTATCTAAAGTTGTTATTATACCATGATTAAAATTCATGAGATGTATTAAATGTTTTATAATGTATAGTTTTATGTTGAGTTATAAAGCTAAAGTTAGAGTTATCTGATATGTAAAGGTTATCGGATTGAAATGTAAAATTTTATATAATAACAGTGATAAAGTGAATCATAAAATAAGATTGATTCAAAAACATGTAGATGATAAAAGTTTTGATTCAGGAAATTAAAGTAAAAAGACATAAAAGTTTAAATTATTCCGCATTTTATAAAGTTTAACATCGAATAATGACGTAAAATCAAAAGGTAGATGTGTTATTAACAACCAAAGTTGAGAATTAAATTGTATGAATTTTGGGGTCGTTACAGTTTCACCCATTTTTGCTTACAGTTCTGAGGACCACTTGACCGTAGACATTGAGGGTGGTTTCCCGACTGGTGTCGAGTATGTATTGTCCACTCGTCGGATTCCTCTCCTGACTGATGGAGGCTGGGAGCTCTATTTAGGAGAGCGTGCTATCAGGAGCACCACAGGGGAGATACGCATTCTGTTCTTTCCTCCTACCAAGTGTCATTGGCCTTTATCTCAGTCGATCACCTAGATTCCCTTGATAGGTGTAGATGTCTTTGCTTTATTAGAGGGTCCCTTCACTCATGAGACTTTTTATCGCTGGTGGTTCCCTCACACCATTGGAGCTCAGACCCACGCCACATAATTTATGGGGGATATGGTTCCTGGCTCCATCATGATGACGGATTAGATTGCTTGCATTTGAGAGCCCACTCATTTGACGCATATTGAGAGTTTAACCCAGCAGTCGGACCAGACACATTTTTTCATCTGGTATTTGGGCAGAGATCCATCAAAGGCGAATTCTTTTGAATCTTCCAACTCTGGTGCTGGCCCTTCAGGTGGCCCATATTCTGATGGTTTTATCGGCACAGATCCTCCATTGTATCAGCCTGATATCCCTTCTGACAGAGACTTAGTGACTCAAGAGGAGTTACATCAGATGGATAAATTGGATGATGTAGACATCATTGACTTCTTTTGATGCATTTCTCTCTATTTATTTTAGTAGGAATTTGTTAAATATTGGGAGGTCGTGCCCCATTTCTCATTTTATCTTTTGATAGGCCTTGTTAGATGTTAGACGGTTGTGCCCCATTTCCCTAAAATATTTATTTTCAGTTGTATACAGAGACGACGTATTAGATGATGATGTATTTAGGAATGTATGTATAATACTTTCTATTCCCTATATAATATTGCCATTTATCATTTATCATCATGCATGCATTATGTCATGGATATGCATTCCCAGAGGTGAGTTTAGCATTGACTCCTGGATGGTCTTATGATACGACTCTATATATATCTTCATCCACTGTTAGCCAGATTGAGTATACCCCACCCTTGTTGGTATCATCTTCTTTGAGATCCTGGTATGGCAGTTTGTCTTCCCCAGATCGGGTAACAGTTGATCAGTTATTGAGGCACTCCATGACCCTCCTGACATTTCAGGTTCCATTGGGCTTTGTAGAGGGTATGATAGATCATTGGATACTAGAGAGACAGGTGTTCAGATTTGATATCCATGAGTTGACTCCTACATTGGAGGAGTATGAGCGTCTTATAGATTTGCCTTTGAATCGGCCTTGCGCTCGGATGGCTATCGGAGATATGAGCCGACAGTTTATAACCTTGATAGGCTTGAGGCACAGAGTTGCCCTAGACAAGATCACCTCGGGGGATGTGGTGTTCATGGATTTGTTGATTGACCGATTTAGGTCATTGGACAGCTATCTACGATATTATGGGAACTTCACCATTACTGAGGGTGAGTGGCATATTGCTCGAGTAGATATTTTCTTGATGTGCTTTGTGGTCTATCTGTACATGTTGTTGCATATAGACCATTTGGATATCGGCGTGATTATGGTAATTCATGCTCTTAGAGAGGGTTATATCATCTTATCGATGATTTTGGCAGAGACCTTGAGGTCGGCCACATTTTTCCATATCCTGTGACGCCCCCAAAATTGGTAGACATCATCCATTCTGAGTCGCCAAATACATGGTACAGAATAAAAATACAAACTTAATTATACAACTATTGTGTAACATAAGCTGAGAGTTTTAACACGAATATTTACTTCTAGATAATATCCAAACTCAAATGGAGTCCTCATTACAATTATTATCACACTATTTCACAGAATAGTGAGGACTACTATAGCAACCATCTGGACCGTCACTCCATTCCCCGACTAGTCCCAACTATATTCTCATTTCTTGAAGAGAACAATGAAATAAAAGGCTGAGCTCAACTAGCCTAGTAAATAATATTATGACTAAGATAATGCAGAATAAATTATCGTTAGCCTTCAACAGTGTTTAACTGATAGAATACAATGGACAGCAAGTTTAACTGTAGTAGAACAAACAATCCATTAGAAGAGTCAAGTAGAGCATGTTATCTACTATCTTCTATGATTTAAAAGTTTATCATCAATATTTTATCGCTGAGACCCAGCTCAATAAATAATCCACAACACTGAATTATCCATACACTATGGGCCTAGGATATTCATTATTATCACATCTATGAATCATCCATGCACTACGGGCCAAGGATATTAGTTAGTATCACTAGTTGTCATGATCATGCCAAACAACAATTCATCTTTACACCCTTGGATGAAGAGAACTCATGGTCATGGTCATACCAACAACTGTCCATCAATGCATTACGGGCCAATGAGAACCTTTAACACATCATTTGTAACATTACAGGTCATGATTATACTGAATAATTCCTGGTCATAATTATACCAATCAACAGTCCATCTATGCACTACGGGCCAAAGATGACTTTTATCACAATATAAGCATTATGACACCCCCAAATATGGTACTTCATTCCCACAAGATTTAGTGTTCATTTTCCATTCATTTATATATAACTACCCAAATATAATAAAATTAAACCATGAATCCTCCCATAATTAGGGTTACATCATTAATCAAAAAGTTTCCCAGGTAATCTATAACCTTTACATCAATCAAATGCGAAAATAAAATAATTACATCACATCATTAACTATAAAGTCTATCATCATGACAATAAATAAATTACAAGTCTTCATCACTTGCTCATTTTTCCCTTTTCTTTGTTAGTGGTAGGTTCATCGACCTTTTCAACCTTAGCTGCAATGAATATATATATGCAAGAGTGTGCAAAACAAATGCCCACTTGGAATAGCAATGAATAACAATAGCATAATAATTGCTAATGAATAAGCTTATCAGAGTTGAATAATACTCTGTCAATGATAATCAAAAACTGATATCAACATACAAAATGTAACTGAGGGTCACAAAACCGTGAACTAAGCTCTAGGTTATCAAGTATTTCTACTTTAACAGTCTAGAAGACTATAATCATCATCTATGTCCTAGGTTAATAGGTCTTTATACTGTAACCTTTAACAGTCTAAATGACTATATGGACTACCATCTGGTACTCCAGGTGATCAGCCCTTTGTACTATATATTGCACAAACATTTTAACGCCATTGCGTAACTTTAAAATAATCCCCTGATATAGGGTTGTTCTTCTCAGTTTTTAGAGTACAAGTCAGCACCAAAGAAAGTTTTGTTTGGATAAGCTTCAAGGGTAATTTAAGGTTTCATGACCATCAACTGAGGGATTAGTTGAATCAACAAGACTTAACAACACTACAAGTGATCAATAACAGTTTAAGGTAAAATGTTTAAGAATCGTAAGCATGCTTGGAAATAACCAAAAACATAAGCATTAAATAAAATAATAAACCTTGCTAGAACAGTATTAAGCTAAGGTTATAATCTTATTAAATAAAAAATGGAATTACTGAACATTTATTAACTGATAGCAAGCTGAAAACAAAACTTTCTCAACTTGATACTAACTTGTGCAAAGTAATTGAAATAAGATAGTTCAATATTAGGAATTGGAATTCAAGAAAACGTATTCACTATACAAGAGTGGAACTAAAGAAACTTGCTTAACTATAAACAAGTTAGAATAAATCAATAATGATTAAAATTCAAAACTTGTTCGAATAAAGTTAGGATTTCAGCTTGCTCAAATAAAATATAGGAACAAAGAACTTTCTTAATAAAGGTTTAGAGTAAAGAACTTGCCTCATGGGTATGCTATAAATTTACAAATCACGTTCACCAACACATAGTATTAAAATCACAATATCTATTAGATATACAAACATCCACTTTCCAAAATAACACTCACTTCTAGTTAAACTTGTTATTTTAGTACAAGTTACTTTACCATATATAATTTAGAAATTATAAGTGTTAACTTCACAACACTTATTCACTATTCATTAAGTGTCTTAAATCATAACATATAGCTTTCCTATCTTGCTAAATTTTTACAACGTTGAAATTACTAATGACACGGTACGATTCTGTTTTAACCTCTTCATTACATGTTTGTCACCTCAACACACCATTAGACTAGGTTACAATAGATGTTTAAAGTTTGCAGAAGTAACAAACCTCATTGTCTCTAAAAAGGGTATGGAGCAGCTGCACCTAAAATAGGCCTGGGACCGGCGCGCAGCTGACACTAGCGTAGCTGCGCTGATGCACAGGCAGAAACTACGCAGACTTATACCAGTGCTCTGTTTAGCCCAACTAACACGAATTTCACCCACAAAATAGTAAATTTAACATATGAAATTGGTATAGAACTAACACAAATATGATTCCTCACATATTCACCAACTTAGAACAATTAAACAACAACTTCAACTAATTTAAATCCTTAAATTCCATGTTTTTATATAAAAACTCTATTTTTGACATCCTTCACAAAAATTCACACTATGATCACAACTTTATAACAATTTGACTCATTCAAACTACGTTCTCTTCGTTTCTTACTGAATTAACATATTACAGGCTTAATTTTCTGATTAGCTTACAAATTAACCACCAGATATGGTACTTTCACAAGCTATATGTATAAATATGTACTGTAAATACTTTTCTTCCTTTTTAAACATAATTAGCATACTAATTTTTGTCTAAATACAAACTCTAACATCACAATTGCATACAATCACAAGAAATCAATTGTATAACAACCATTCAAGAAAATTAAATCCACAGAACTTGGAAATTTTATGTTGTAAACATAATATTGAGGTAATAAAAATATACTTTCTTTTGCTTGTAAATCCTTGCTAACCACTGATAATTATTTTGGAATCACATACTTTCTCTCAAAACTCTCTATAATCTCTCTTCCTCTTAGTATCAGTCAGCCAATTTCTTTTTCACGTAAAAACCAACTATTATGCGTAAGAATAAAACTGATAGTGCCATAATACGCATATTAAAAAAACAACGATTACAACCTTAAACGTACATCGATTATAATATATTTTATTTATTATTTGATTTATTTAATTTATTATAATTTAAATTCAAAATTCAAAATCCATAAGGATTTGTTTGGGAAAGCTCTTTATAATAAAGACTTAATATTTTAAGCCTTGTTTGGTTAAATCCATTTAATTTAATTTAATAAATCTTTACACTATAGTTTATAATCTCATATTATTTATTTGGATCTCCATATCCAACATTAGTTAAATAAACTAATTACACATACTAAATTTTAAATAAATTTTCCACTTAAACAAATATCACAAAATTATAATCTCATTATAATTTTATTTAATAATTTCACATACCATTTTAATTATTAAATTAAAACATAGCATTCCATCTCTAACTATTGAATTAAATTAGAGTATTATCTAATAAATTTACTTCAGAAATATTTACTAACAACAATCACATCAATAAAATATTTATTTAATTTAATAAATATTTTAAATTACAAATAATAAAATCTTGAATTGTTACATCCTTCCCTCCTTACAAGGATTTTATCCCCGGAATCACAACCCAAACAATTCAATTGTCACAATCTTCCTGTAATAACCAAGATTTTCTGTGATACATTGTAAATAAGTATTACATAATCGATAATATTTTATGGATGATGATGTGATTATGTTGTTAGTATGATATAATATTTAAAGAAAGTCTCACTAATAAGTTATATAAGTTAGTGAACTAACTTAAGTATTTTAATAATCTAAGAAATAGATTTAGGATGTTAAACCCTAAGTAAGTACTCAATAAACTTGAATAAGACAAGTCTAATTGGGTTATGTAAGTTAATTAACATTATTAATTGATGTGAATGTGTAAATATCAATAATAATGAGTAATAGTTCATGTGATAATAAGGTTAATATTACTAAGGATGGCTAGTAGTTTAAACCAGCTCAATAATTATTTAAGCATTGGACTTGTAGATAATTTGATTGTTAAGCTAGACCACTATTAAATTTAATGGGCAAGTATGCTAGTAGCACAATTATTTAAGGGTGGAGGCCCAAGTTCATACTAATTAGTAAGTCAAACTAGTTAATTAAAAGTCCAATAGGTTATTTATGGAAAGCCCAAAACATTTTTTATGGCCCAACTTGTAGCCCAATTGATGAGGGTACTTTAGACATTTTGTATGCTAGATTTTTCCATAAAAACAAAAGCAAAGCTTGGAGATAAGAAGGCCACTTGGCCGGCCAAGTAAGGAGGAGAAAAGGGGGGATGAATGTTATCATTTCAAGCTCCCAAATTTTCAAAGATAAGTGCAAGATTGACTAGGTGTCAACTCTAGTATGGAGCCAACATATTAGTATAGTAATCTTGTAATAATTAAGAGATATAGAGAGAGGAGATAGGCTAGTAGAAATGTATAGATATACTATTGTATCTGTAGACATTTGTCCAACATATTAAACCATATTCTCTTTCCACTTTTATTTTTCTTTGTCTTGTTTTCTCTTAAACTAGCCAAGCAAAAGCATAAGAGAAAAAGAGAGAGGGAGAGAAGCTCGGTGGAAGCAAGAGGAGAGAAAGAAAGGTGTTGCACCATTGATGCATCCTAAGTTTGTTAATTACTTTGGAAGATTAAGAAGAAGTGCTCAAAGATCTAGGTATAAATCTTAAACTTGTGGATTTCCTTTTTATTTTGGTTGATTTTGGTTATCTAAGGTTTATGATCTAGAGGTCTAAAACCCTCTATCTACATGTTTTAAATTGTTTCATGTATTGATCTAACATATTTGAGTGTTAGGAAGTGAATAAAAAGGATAGAAAAGAAACTAGTGTTGTTTTGTAAGAAAATTCTAGTTTTTTTTCACTTCCTTTGATCATCTACCATTTTTGATCTACACCTTCTTTTTGTGATCCGTCAAAGAGGGGTGCTAGATAGGTATGTTAACTACTAAACCCAAGTGGTAGAACTCAAAAATGTTAAATACACAAGTGGTAGCAACTATTTTAGCAAAAACAGTTTGGTCTTTTGAAAGAAAAATAAACTATTTTTGGATAGTCAATGCAAGGGGTATTTTCGTCATATTTCTGGCATTTAAAAATTTTGGAAAAATTTGGGAGAGTAATATGATGAGTTATCTTTCAAACCCAAGTGTAATCACCTAAAAAGGAGTTGTAGATTTCCATATGGACTGATTTTAGCAAAGTAGGTAAAAGCTAAAAATCTCAAAAATGAGGCTGCCCAAAATTTTGCAAGGGCAATTTCGGCCACTTAAAATATGAAATAAATTCCGGCCTTTTGGGACATGAAACTATATGTCATAAAGTAGCTCCTATCCAAAAATGAGCTTATTCCGATTTAAAATGACCATGTTATGATCATTTCAATATTTAGGTTTCTCTGACGAAAATCGCTATAACCGGAGTTCTATAACTCCGATGACCACGAAATTTAAACTGGAAGGCCACGTTAACATGTATGAGATTATGCCAAGAGATGGGAATTTCTAGAGTTGAGCATGATGGGGCTAATTTCCTAAGCCACACACTAAAAATGATTTTTGAAAAATAGTAAAAGAAATTGAAAAATTACAAAATAATACTTTTTGTGTATGAAATACACGTATATAAGTATGGCCAAAGGATAGAAAAATAATAAGTTGATTTGAAATTTTCGTAAAGGAGATATGGAATCCAGCTTGCTGGATTGGAAAAAATGTTAAATCCAGTTTGCTGGATTGAAAGATTTAGAATCCAGGCTTGCTGGATTGCAGGATTTGGAATCCAGACTTGTTGGATTAGAAGTTTGTTGAATCCAGTTTGCTGGATTAGCCAATCCAGGTGGCTGGATTGCATGCTTGAATAATGTAGGCTATGATGTTAGTATTCAGCTTACTAGATTATAAGGAAAAGCTAATAAAAGGAAAAGATTAAGTGTTAAATCATAAGAAATATGATAAAGTAAATAATATATTATCAAAAAAAATGATAATAATAAGAATGTTTTCAAGTAATTGATTATGTGGATAAGTAAATTGCTGATGGAATAATTACATTATGATATAAAGTATTATATGCTGATGGTAAGATCAATCTTAACAATGATAGGTCTTTACAATAAAGAGATTAAATTAAATTGCATACCAGTAGATAGCAGACAAGGCAAGTTCTCTAACTCAAACTTGAGTTATTCTTTTCAAAGCATGTTAGTGAATAATTATTGTTTATTATTCACATCCTTATTGATTATTGATGCTCGCACTCAGTGCAATTAAATTCATGTTCTATTATTATTGAACTATGAATTAGTTAAAGTTCTTTTATTCATGAACTGTTTAAGATATGGGTCTATGCTCATTGTATCAGCTAGATCAAATATGTTTAAATTTGTTAAATCAAATATGTTGTTAAAAGCTGTTCTTCACCAATTGACGTGGTAAGGACTCAATACTGAGAAAAAGAACAATTTGATTAAAGCATTATTGAAAACCAATTATTGCTCGTATAGTAAGTGTTTATGCATAATACACCGGGCATGAAAGGCTGATCCCCTTGATTACCAAAACTTATTAAAAGGACCAGTTTAAATACTGACAACCTTAGCATATGTTCATGATCATTATGACCACTCAGTATCTGTTAGTCGAATATTCAGTTATCAAGACTTAATTCATGTTCTTTCGCAATTAATTTCTATTATTGAACATTGAACGATAAATTTCTTGCTAATCATGATATATCTTCTTTGTACTTAAACTTGCTAAGCAAATTAGTTGCTTACCCTTGCTATATCATGACATTTATTTCAGCTAAGCCAGAAAATTCAAGTAAGAAGGACAAGGGCAAGGGAAAGGTCCAAGAATAGTTATTATAAATGTTTAAGTATCATAAAATACTATGTTTGATGTTTATGTAAACCTTTTGTGTTACTTTATGTAACTTAAGTAAGGTATGTTTATGTTAAGGTAATAGACCTTGGAGTATTGTATAAGACTTTATTATAATGAACAACGTATGTTTATTATTCCGCAATAGTAAATAGAATGCTTATGTTGATGATGGATAGTGAGCACCAAACCCGGGGTTGAGAACTCGGATTTGGGGGCGTCACAGATTGGTATCAGAGCTGTAGGTTATAAACTTTAGGATGCGAAACTTAGGTTATAACCTTAGAAGAAAACTCGTATAGAGTATGCTAAGAGGTGGATTGTGGAGATTCATCTAGTATACAGTGTGCATAATAAAATATTGTTTCATTTTATCAATGAATATATTTTATTGTGATACTGATGTTATGTTTGTTTGGTTATAGGATGCCTGAGGAAGGACAAGGTAGCCATACAGTCGAGCAAGAGTCGTTAGATCCGGTAGAGGATCATGCTGTTAGTGACGAGCGTGATGAGGATATGATGGAGGTTTTGTTTGAAAATAACATGGCGCTGAAGAATAGAGTGACAGAGTTAGAGCAGGAGAATGCAACTCATCAGTTTACTGAAACTCAATACATGGAACTGGCACATCAAGCTCAGAACGAGCTTGCTGAGATGAAGATACAGTTGCAGGAGCAGACGACCTTGGCTACTCATATGGTTGCCAAGAATGCTGAGCTGAGAGAGATATTAGAACAAGAGCATAATAAGTTTGCAATATTGAGTATTGAGCATCAGGGGTTGCACCTGAGGTTTGACTTAGAGATCGCTGACAGGGTCCTAGTTGAGGATGCTTGGGTCCGAGCAGCGAGAAGAGTGGATCAGTTAGAGGTTGAGACGGAGGCTGGACGGGTTAGGATGGAGTCCTTGGGACGGGCTTTAGATGCAGCATATACTGGTCCCCAAGTAGGAGTGAGGAGATCCTTTGAGATAGGCGAGTCGAGTCGAGCTGTTAGACGTCGACTCATGGATGGACTCTTTCCACTAGAGCAGGAGCATTCAGGCGCACCCTCTCCAGATGCGCAGTGACAGTTTATTAGCTTTCTATGGTATATAGATGCAGTAGAACCCCTTTTGTTTATTAGGGTTTTATGTTTGATGTAAACCTCAGTAGGTGCGAGGTAGTATGTAAATATGATGTATCCCCATCTTAGGTGTGTAGGGGAGTATGTTTTTTAGTAGATCCCATCTGTTGATGTTTAAAAATGGGATAGTTAGCGTTTATAAAAATATGCCAAGTATGTAAGTATATGACGTTAAAATTTGGTATATGAATATAAATGCCCTGTTATTATTACTTGTTTGATCAAATAGAAAAGTATTAAGAATTAAAATGAGAAGGTGTTTGTTTGAAAAGTCAGTAAATCGAATATGTTAATTCAGCAAGCTGAATGTGTTATTCAGCAAGCTGAATATGTGAATTCAGTAAGCTGAATGTGTTATTCAGCAAGCTGAATATGTTAATTCAGCAAGATGAATTAGTCAATTCAGTAGGTTGAATTCCCTAATACAACATTATGATGATATGATTGTTAGAGTTTAAATTACATGTTATATTTTAAACACTTAGAAAATATATCATATAATTAAACTCGATGTAATAAATTAAGGTTTTGTTAATCAGATAATGCCGCCAAGACGTCAAAATCGTAACCAGAGGGAGGAACGTTCTGTGAATAATGAAAGGAATAAAGATGACCCAATGCAAAACTTTGCTGATATGATAGCTCAAGCTATGTGAACTCGTACACCTGTAGCAAGGGGGCAAGCGAATAATAGATTGGCAAATTTTAAAGATTTTAAAGCTGTAGGACCACCAGAATTCAGCGGAACTACGGACCCTATATCGGCTCAAACATGGGTGAAAGAGATGGAAAAGGCCTTTATCATTGCTAGGGTAGCCGAAGAGCAAAAGATGGCTTTTGCTACCTACTTGATGAAAGGAGAGGCTAACTATTGGTGGGAGACGAACCAAGCTAGAGCCGGAACAGAGGTAGTGACATGGACCAGGGTTAAAGAGTTATTCTTAGAAAGTTATTTCTCGGAGGCCATGCAAGCCAGAATGGAAGTGCAGTTTCTTGAATTAAGGCAAGAAAACATGTCAGTTGCCGAATATGCAGCAAAATTTAATGAGCTAGCCAGATTTGCACCTCATCAGGTGGATACAGAACTACAAAAGGCACGTAGGTTTGAAAATGGGCTGAAGCCGTGGATTCACAGTAAGGTTGCAGTGGTGAAAATTGCTACCTTCTCAACACTATTAGAAAAAGCCATCATTGTAGAAGGTAGTAGTGAGGCAGTTTCTAGATTCAACCGAGAGAAGAATAAGAAGAAGATTGAAGGTGGTCATCAGGGTGCGAGTAGTGGTGGCAGCAACAGCAAGAAGCGTAAATGGAACAACAGTGGCAATGAATCAGGAACGCAACCAGGGAATACTCAGCAGAAGAAGGCATCGTGTTCGAAGTGTAGAAAGAATCACTCTGGAGAGTGTATGAAAGGAAAAAACGTCTGTTATAATTGTGGCCAAGAAGGACATATTTCACCAAATTGTCCTAAGTCGAAGAAAGGTGGTTGTTTTTCTTGTGGAGGAACGGGGCACCGATTCAAGGATTGTCCATTGAAGAAGAATACAGATGGAGGAAGTGGAAACAAGAGCAGTTCAACAAAGTTAACTATTGGAGGGCCAACGCAGCAGAGCAAACCGACAGCTCGAACGTTCAACATGACTGTGCAAGATGCAGTTGCATCAAAGGAGGCGGTGTCAGGTATTATTTCGATCAATAATATAAATGCCTACGTATTATTTGATTCAGGAGCTACCTGTTCATTTGTGTCTGATGAATTTGCTAGAAGATTAAACTTACCATTTGAAAAGTTAAAGAACCCAATGAATATAGAAGTTGCAAACAAAGAAGTGATCCCTGTAGAGTTTATCCATAACAACTGTGGTGTGGAAATAAGGGGACATAAGTTAAGCGTGAATTTGATTCCGATACGCTTAGGAGAATTTGATGCTATCTTAGGGATGGATTGGTTGTTTAACCATGAGGCAGTTATAGATTACCAGAAAAAGAGTATACAACTTAAGACCCCAGATAAGTCTAAGGTTATATTTTATGGTAGAAAGTCGCCAAAGCAAACAAGTTGTTTGACGATGATGCAGGCCAGAAGAATGTTACGAAAAGGCTGTAAAGGTTATTTGCCTCATGTAGTGGATGCACGGGTTGTGAATTCAGACATGGGGCAGATACCTATAGTTAATGAGTTTGGGGATGTCTTTCCAGAAGAACTTCCGGGACTTCCTCTAGACAGAGAAATAGAGTTTGTGATTGATTTAGTACCGGGGACAGCGCCGATATCGAAAGCGTCGTATCGAATGGCTCCAGTAGAAATGAAAGAGTTGATGATCCAGCTATAAAAGTTGTTAGATAAGAAGTACATCCAACCTAGTGTATCTCCGTGAAGAGCACCGGTGTTGTATGTAAAGAAGAAGGATGGTTCGATGAGGTTGTGTATGGATTATAGAGAATTGAATAAGCTGACAATCAAAAACAAATATCTGTTACCAAGAATAGACGATCTGTTTGATCAACTTAAGGGAGCGAGATGTTTTTCGAAGATTGACCTAAGAACTGGTTATCATCAGTTGAAGGTGAGAACATAAGATGTACCAAAGATAACATTTAGAACTCGTTACGGTCATTATGAGTTCCTAATGATGTCGTTTGGACTGACAAATGCACCAGCTGCTTTTATGGACTTGATGAATAGAATATTTAAACCGTATTTGGATAAATTTGTGGTGGTGTTCATTGATGACATTTTGGTGTATTCAAAGACTGAAGAGGAGCATGCCGAACATCTATGAATTGTGTTGGAAACCTTAAGGAAAGAGAAGTTATATGCTAAATTTTCAAAGTGTGAGTTCTGGTTAAAGAGAGTTCAATTTCTGGGGCAAGTCATCGATAACGAGGGAATTTCTGTTCATCCAGCGAAAGTAGAAGCGGTGAAAAATTGGGGACAACCGAAGACACCGACAGAGATCAGAAGTTTCTTGGGATTGGCAGGATATTACCGAAGGTTTATTCAGGATTTCTCAAAGATAGCGACACCATTAACTAATCTGACGAGGAAGATTGTTAAGTATGTGTGGACAGAGAAATGTGAACATAGTTTTCAAGAATTAAAGAAAAGATTAAGTGAAGCACCTGTGTTATCTTTACCAGATAGTACATGGGGTTTTATAGTGTATAGTGATGCGTCACACAAGGGACTAGTTGCGTATTAATGCAGAATGGTAAAGTCATTGCGTACGCGTCATGACAGTTAAAAGACTATGAGAAGGGATACCCTACCCATGACCTTGAGTTGGCTGCGGTAGTATTTGCCCTTAAGATTTGGAGACATTATCTCTACAGAGAAAAGTGTGAGATGTACACAGATCACAAGAGTCTGAAGTACATCTTTACACAAAAGGAGTTAAACATGAGGAAGAGGAGATGGTTAGAATTGATTAAGGACTATGATTGTGATATTCTATATCATCCGGGAAAGGTTAATGTGGTGGCAGATGCTTTAAGCAGAAAGAGCCAAGAAAAATTATTTGTATTAACAGACCAGGAAAAGTTAGTAAGAGAAATAGAGAAAATGGAGTTGGAGGTGAAAAATCCGAAGGATTCGGATAAAGTAATAGAAATGGAAGCAAGTCCAACTTTATTAGACAAGGTGAAAGAATCACAAGGGAATGATGAAGAATGCGGTACCATAAAGAAGCGATTGGCTGAAGGCGAAGAGCTGAAGTATAAGATTGATGGCACTGGATTGATGAGATTTGAAGGAAGAATTTGGGTACCTGCAGTACCAGAGTTACGAGAAGAGATTCTTCAAGAAGCGCACAATACGAGATACTCAATACACCCAAGAAGCACGAAGATGTATCAAGATTTGCGTCAACATTATTGGTGGCCAAACATGAAGAGAGAGGTTGTTGAATGCGTCAGCTACTGTTTAACTTGTCAAAAAGTCAAGGCAGAGCATCAACGACCAAGTGGACTATTACAGCCGTTGGAAATTCCAAAATGGAAATGGGAGCACGTACGATGAATTTTGTGGTAGGACTTCCAGCGACACCGAAGGGTTATGATGCTATATTGGTAATTGTCGACCGTCTTACAAAGTCAGCACACTTTTTGCCGATCAAGATTAGGTATAATTTGGATCAGCTAGCAAAATTGTATATCAAGGAAATTATTTCAAGACATGGAGTGCCAGTATCAATCGTGTCTGATAGAGATCCGCGCTTCACGTCGAACTTTTGGAGGAGTCTTCAAGAAAGAATGGGGACACAATTAAGGTTGAGTACTGCGTATCATCCACAGACTGATGGGCAAAGCGAGAGAACGATTCAAACATTAGAAGACATGCTCAGAGCCTGTGTGATAGATTTCAAGGGAAGTTGGGAGGATCATCTTCCATTGGTGGAGTTTGCGTATAGCAATAGTTATCATGCAAGCATTGGTATGCCACCGTATGAAGCCCTGTATGGGAGAAAGTGCAAAACGCCCTTATGTTGGGACGAGGTAGGTGAAAGAAGATTGTTGGGGGCAGAATTGGTTCAGCAGACTGTGGAGATCATCAAAGTGATAAGAGCTCGACTAGTAGCAGGTCAAGATCGACAAAAGAAGTACGCATATATTCATCGCAAGAAAAGAGATTTCGAAGTGGGAAGCTACGTATTTCTGAAGGTATCTCCTTGGAAGGGGAAGATAAGATTTGGGAAGAAAGGTAAACTGAGTCCAAGGTTTATTGAACCATTCAAAATACTGAAAAAGATAGGGGAAGAAGCATATGAGGTAGCTCTACCTCCTGAACTGGAACATATTCACAATGTGTTTCATGTGTTAGTGTTGCGTCTGTACAAACCGGATTACAAGCATGTGATATTATACGAGCCGATTCAAGTCGAGAAAGACTTATCATACGAGGACATTCCTATAGAAATTTTGGATAGGAAAGAGCAAAAATTGAGAAATAAGGTTATACATTCTGTCAAAGTGTTCTGGATGAACCACAATGCTGAGGAAGCTACATGGGAACTCGAGGAAAAGATGAGGAAAGAGTTTCCAAATCTTTTTGAATAACCTTAATGAAATTCCGGGGACGAAATTCTTATAAGGAGGGGAGAATGTAATAACCAAGAATTTCTGTGATACATTGTAAATAAGTATTACATAATCGATAATATTTTATGGATGATGATGTGATTATGTGGTTAGCATGATATAATATTTAAAGAAAGTCTCACTAATAAGTTATATAAGTTAGTGAACTAACTTAAGTATTTTAATAATCTAGGAAATAGATTTAGGATGTTAAACCCTAAGTAAGTACTCAATAAACTTGAATAAGACAAGTTTAATTGGGTTATGTAAGGTAATTAACATTATTGATTGATGTGAATGTGTAAATATCAATAATAATGAGTAATAGTTCATGTGATAATAGGGTTAATATTACTAAGGATGGCTAGTAGTATAAACCAGCTCAATAATTATTTAAGCATTGGACTTGTAGATAATTTGATTGTTAAGCTAGACCACTATTAAATTTAATGGGCAAGTATGCTAGTAGCACAATTATTTAAGGGTGGAGGCCCAAGTTCATATTAATTAGTAAGTCAAACTAGTTAATTAAAAGTCCAATAGGTTATTTATGGATAGCCCAAAACATTTTTTATGGCCCAACCTGTAGCCCAATTGATGAGGGTACTTTAGACATTTTGTATGCTAGATTTTTCCAAAAAAACAAAAGCAAAGCTTGGAGATAAGAAGGCCACTTGGCCAGCCAAGTAAGGAGGAGAAAAGGGGGGATGAATGTTATCATTTCAAGCTCCCAAATTTTCAAAGATAAGTGCAAGATTGGCTAGGTGTCAACTCTAGTATGGAGCCAACATATTAGTAAAGTAATCGTGTAATAATTAAGAGATATAGAGAGAGGAGATAGGCTAGTAGAAATGTATAGATATACTATTGTATCTCTAGACATTTGTCCAACATATTAAACCATATTCTCTTTCCAGTTTTATTTTTCTTTGTCTTATTTTCTCTTAAACTAGCCAAGCAAAAGCATAAGAGAAAAAGAGAGAGGGAGAGAAGTTCGGTGGAAGCAAGAGGAGAGAAAGAAAGGTGTTGCACCATTGATGCATCCTAAGTTTGTTAATTACTTTGGAAGATTAAGAAAAAGTGCTCAAAGATCTAGGTATAAATCTTAAACTTGCAGATTTTCTTTTTATTTTGGTTGATTTTGGTTATCTAAGGTTTATGATCTAGAGGTCTAAAACCCTCTATCTACATGTTTTATATGGTTTCATGTATTGATCTAACATATTTGAGTGTTAGGAAGTGAATAAAAATGATAGAAAAGAAACTAGTGTTGTTTTGTAAGAAAACTCTAGTTTTTTTTCACTTCTTTTGATCATCTACCTTGATCTACACATTCTTTTTGTGATCCGTCAAAGAGGGGTGCTAGATAGGTATGTTAACTACTAAATCCAAGTGGTAGAACTCAAAAATGTTGAATACACAAGTGGTAGCAACTGTTTTAGCAAAAACAGTTTGGTCTTTTGAAAGAAAAATAAACTATTTTTGGACAGTCAATGCAAGGGGTATTTTTGTTATATTTCAGGTATTTAAAAATTTGTGAGGGTAATATGATGAGTTATCTTTCAAATCCAAGTGGAATCACCTAAAAAGGAGTTGTAGATTTCCGTATGGACTGATTTTAGCAAAGTAGGAAAAAGCTAAAAATCCCAAAAAGGAGTCTGCCCAAAATTTTGCAAGGGCAATTTCGACCACTTAAAATATGAAATAAATTCCGACCTTTTGGGACATGAAAATATATGTCATAAAGTAGCTCCTGTCCAAAAATGAGCTCATTCCGACTTAAAATGACCAAGTTATGATCATTTCAATATTTAGGTTTTTCGGACAAAAATCGCTATAACCGAAGTTCTATAACTCCGATGGCCACGAAATTTAAACTGGAGGGTCACGTTAACATGTATGAGATTATGCCAAGATATGGGAATTTCTGGAGTTGAGCATGATGGGGCTAATTTCTTAAGCCACACACTAAAAATGATTTTTGAAAAATAGTAAAAGAAATTGAAAAATTACAAAAAAATACTTTTTGTGTATGAAATACATGTATATAAGTATGGCCAAAGGATAAAAAAATAATAAGTTGATTTGGTATTTTCGTAAAGGAGATATGGAATCTAGCTTGCTAGATTGGAAAAAATGTTGAATCCATTTTGCTGGATTGAAAGATTTAGAATCCAGGCTTGCTGAATTGCAGAATTTGGAATCCAGACTTACTGGATTAGAAGTTTGTTAAATCCAGTTTGCTGGATTAGCCAATCCAGGTGGCTGGATTACATGCTTGAATAATCTAGGCTATGATGTTATTATTCAGCTTACTAGATTATAAGGAAAAACTAATAAAAGGAAAAGATTAAGTGTTAAATCATAAGAAATATGATAAAGTAAATAATATATTATCAAAAAAATGATAATAATAAGAATGTTTTCAGGTAATTGATTATGTGGATAAGTAAATTGCTGATAGAGTAATTGCATTATGATATAAAGTATTATATGATGATGGTAAGATCAATCTTAACAATGATAGGTCTTTACAATAAAGAGATTAAATTAAATTGCATAGCAGTAGATAGCAGATAAGGCAAGTTCTCTAACTCAAACTTGAGTTATTCTTTTCAAAGCATGTTAGTGAATAATTATTGTTTATTATTCACATCCCTATTGATTATTGATGCTCGCACTCAGTGCAATTAAATTCCTGTTCTATTATTATTAAACTGTGAATTAGTTAAAGTTCTTTTATTCATGAACTGTTTAGGATATGGATCTATGCTCATTGTATCGGCTAGATCAAATATGTTTAAATTTGTTAAATCAAATATGTTGTTAAAAGCTGTTCTTCACCAATTGACGTGGTAAGGACTCAATACTGAGAAAAAGAACAATTTGATTAAAGCATTATTGAAAACCAATTATTGCTCGTATAGTAAGTGTTTATGCATAATACACCGGGCATGAAAGGCTGATCCTCTTGATTACCAAAACTTATTAAAAGGACCAGTTTAAATACTGACAACCTTAGCATATGTTCATGGTCATTATGACCACTCAGTATCTGTTATTCGAATATTCAGTTATCAAGACTTAATTCATGTTCTTTCGTAATTAATTTCTATTGTTGAACATTGAATGATAACTTTCTTGCTAATCATGATATATCTTCTTTGTACTTAAACTTGTCAAGAAATTAGTTGCTTACCCTTGCTATATCATGACATTTATTTCAGCTAAGCTAGAGAGTTCAAGTAAGAAGGACAAGGGCAAGGGAAAGGTCCAAGAATAGTTATTATAAATGTTTAAGTATCATGAAATACTATGTTTGATGTTTATGTAAACCTTTTGTGTTACTTTGTGTAACTTAAGTAAGGTATGTTTATGTTAAGGTAATAGACCTTGGGGTATTGTATAAGACTTTTTTATAATGAACAACGTATGTTTATTATTCCGCAATAGTAAATAGAATGCTTATGTTGATGATGGATAGTGAGCACCAAACCCGGGGTTGAGAACTCGGATTTGGGGGCGTCACACTTCCCTCCTTACAAAGATTTTGTCCCCATAATCGAAGACACAGAATAAACAAATAACTTAGGGTAATTATTCATCATTTCAGCTTCGATTTCCCACGTAGCCTCTTCAACATTGTGGTTTCTTCATATCACCTTCACAGAAGGTATCACTTTATTTCTGAGCACTTGTTCTTTCATGTCGACTATCTGGATATGAACATCTTCATAAGATAAATCCTTGTTGAACTGTAAAGGTTCATACTCGATCACATGTTTCTAATCGGGTTTATACGGTTGCAATACCCAAACATGAAAAATGTTGTGAACATGTTATAATTCTGGAGGTAAAGCCACCTCATAAGCTACTTTGCCCACTCTTCGCAGTACTTCAAAGGGTCTGATGAACCTCGGGCTTAACTTTCCTTTCTTGCCAAAACGAATTTTCCCTTTACAAGGAGAAAAATTTAGGAAAACGAAATTTCCTACGTCAAATTCGCGATTCTACCTGTGTTGATCAACATACTTCTTCTGTCTATCTTGAACAGCTACCAGTGTAAGACCCCGAATTTTATGAAATGAATGTATTCAATTTTCTTATAATTATTATTTTATTTCGTAAATGGTTAAATTGATAAAAGGTTAAAGATAAGAGTGATATGTGAAAATTTTTGCAAAGTAAGCAAGTTGTTATAAAATATTCGTTTGGTCGGAGAATATTCTTTTTGTCGAAAATATCCGTATGACGGCACAATCATTGGTGGACCCCACAACGGAAGTATTGTCGTAGTAAGAAAATGACATAATTATATTTTTATAAAAATAACGGCGAAGGTGTTACCATTAAAACTGTTGAACTACCCGGTAGTAAAAGTACAGTAATACGCGTGGTTGTATAGTAGCACACGGTATTGATTATTGATGCTTACGTCAGAAGTCACTTAGTTATACTCAATTATTGCTACAGTAATTGCTGCATCATATCTCTCATACTATTGATTCAATTATTGTCACAATATCATCTATATAATATGTTATATTATTAAATCAATAATTGAGACGACAAAGTTATTCATATTATTATTTGCAATATTGACAATGTCTAGAAATTTTATCAAGGAGAGGTTTGGTCACCTAATTATACGCCAATAAGGAGAAATCCTTATCAGAAAGACTCCTCTTTCCTGGGAACGACCTGGTTGTTAAATATTGTGAATTATAATATTAATGATGAATAAGTTCATGTGTGATTAAAGATGAAATTGATAGTTCCATTGTGTTGGGATTATTAGTGTTAGTGGAAATCGACATCTATTTTGATAATAATTGATGTCTGGAGGTTATATTGACCAATTGGGTATTTCACCGGATAAATGAGCAATTAATTACTATTAATTCACATGCATATAACTATGTGTTCACATGTGTGTACTATTGATTCACATGATTTACTATTAGGGGAGTTGGTGCAAGTTTGATAATACTTGGATGACTAAATTAAAAATGAAGGAAAAGATGAAGGTATTATACAATAATATTTCTAGCCCCAAAATGTGTAATTATTTAAACTATATTTTTCTATAAATAGAAGCTCATTCCTTTATTATTTTTCACCAATTCACTAAAGCTATATAGCAATTATTATAGAGAAAAATTATAGAGAGAAAGAAGAAGAGAAGTCTGCTACCTCACTATTCTAGTATCAAGTTTTCTTGTAAGGCAAGGGATATTATTATTATAGTAAGGGATATTATTTTTTCGTATTCATGAAGAGAATTATTTTCTTTCAATACTCGTAAGGGTTGTTATTCCATTCTTTATTATTCTGTTGGAATAACTTGTCTATGCGGACTATTGCATGCCTGGTGAATTCTTTTGTTATTCCATTCTTTATTATTCTGTTGGAATAACCTATCTGTGCGGATTACCGCATGCCTGGTGAATTCTTTTGTTATTCCATTTTTTATTATTCTGTTGGAATAACCTGTCTACGCGGACTACCGCATGCATGGTGAATTCTTCTGTTATTCCATTCTTTATTATTCTGCTGGAATAACCTGTCTACATGGACTACCGCATGCATGGTGAATTCTTCTGTTATTCTATTCTTTATTATTCTGTTGGAATAACCTGTCTACGCGGACTGCCGCAAGCATGGTGAATGACCCTTCGTATTCATTCTTTATTAAATTGTGGAAATGACCTGTCTACGTGGATTACTGCATGGCAGATGAAAATCCATTTGCAGTTTCGTATATTCTATTATACTCGTACGAGATATCATTTCTTTGTACTCGTCATGGAATATCATTTTCTTTGGTATTTTTCTTTTACGAGTTATTATTCATGGGTTACTATTCACCTGGTTACTATTCACTCTAGTATTATTCACTCGGATATTCGGGGCACTTTTCGTGCTGGAGTACTATTCACCCAATTACTATTCACTCTAGTATCATTCACTCGGGTATTCGAGACACTTTTCATGTCGGGGTACTATTCATGACAAAATTGATTTCTTTTTCTGACCAAATTATCGTTGATTGATGAATTTTACTCTTGAAATTAAATTCATGTTTTGATCATACTGTTTTTATTATAATTATAACATTTTTATAATCCCGGTGATGAAATTTCTCTCTGACTTAAGTGTAAAGATAGGTAGATTATTGGTATGATCGTGACTATGGGTTCTCTTTGGCCAGTAGTGCAAAGATGAATTGTTGACTAGTATGATCATGACCATTGAATTTATAATTGAATATCTTTAGTTTAAGTGCAAAGGTGAATTGATCAACATGGTTATAATTATTATTTATATAAATTCTGAATTGTTTATATATTTCTTTGAGATATTAATATCTTTGGCCCATAGTGCAAAGATGACATGTTGTTGAATATCTTTGGCATGTAGTGCAAAGATGAATTGTTATTGAATATCTTTGGCCGTAATGAAAATATGACCTGTTGTTGAATATATTTGACCTGTAGTGCAAAGATGAATTGTTAATGAATATCTTTGGCCCGTAGTGGAAAGATGAATTTATTAGTATGATTATGGACAGAAATTGTGATTTGGTATAATCATAGTCTTTGATGTTTCAGGTAAAGACAGGTGATAAAAATTATCTTCGTCCTGGGTACGAAGAGGAATTTAGACCCACAATTATGATTATGAGTTATTCACCTGATTGTGGACATAAATTGTTAACTGATGTTATAGGAATAAAACATTGTTGGTGGATTTTTAACGTGGAGAAGATAATAGAATTTATGGTCTATTTGACTCTTCTAATGGATTTTCCACTGCAACTATGGTTGAAAAGTTTTATCATCTACCATATGTTCTAAATCTCTGATTTATTACTGATGAAGGCTATCGATAATTTAATTATCTTTAGTCATGATATTCTTTATTGAGCTAGTTGTGCTCACCCTTTTGCTTCACAATTCCTTTTAGGTAATAAGAGTGTTGCCGGGTCGAGCGGGGATAACAGGGGAATAGAACGGTGGTTTATAGCTATTGATGTTCTCCCTAAATAGAATGGAAATAATTTTATTGAGAACTTTAGATAAGTGTGTCGTATTATATACATCATTTGATATTAAATTTTGGTTAACCGAATAGGGTGAGGTGAACCCAACTTTGGAAGGGTGTTTTGCCACTATCATACAAGATGTCTAATGGCATACGACTTCGTGTTATCATAAGACAGGGTTGTGCACATCCACTTACTAAGTATATCTACGAGCACTACCTATATAATCTTGGAGTTTGGTTTAAATAAAATTCTAAATTGGAGACAATGGAGATAATTATATATCAAGAGAAGACTCACTATTAGAAAGAAGATGATAGCAATCTTCTTGTTTTTCTTTGGGGACTATTGGGTCAACCAAGGATAATTCTGTGGACATATGATATCTATCATAACCTAGACGCATGGCCTCCCATATACGAAGGTTTCCTTGAGTATTTTTCAAATATTTTAATTTCTAAAACAGTTATTGATTGTACCTTTATGTATGGTACCATTGTAAGGTCTTGTGGTCAAGACACCACGAGAGTTATATATATTTGTATTAAAACTCACAGTTTAACTATGGTCGTTTTCGACAGTTCAACAGTTGTATAAATGAAGTTTGTATTTGATTTTTATAGTATGATATCTAGCGACTCAGAATGGGTCGTGTGGACCTATTTTGGGGGCGTCATAACCAGTCTTGCTCTGATGAGTTTGATAACTTCAGTGGTCTGCTGTACCAGTTCTGATCCTAACGTTGACGTTCACCAACTTCATCCCAGCACAATGGAGTTCTGTATTTCCTACCGTATAATGCCTCGTATGGTGACATGCCAATGCTTGCGTGGTAATTGTTATTGTAGGCGAATTCTGCCAACGGCAGATGATCGTCCTAGTTTCCTTTGAAATCCATACTGCATGCTCTAAGCATAACTTCTAACGTCTGATTTTATCTCTGATTTTGTAACATCCGCACGTCAAATATAGTGTGCTAAGTACGGAAGCTAAGCTTGACAAAGACTTGTGATCAGATAGAGAGAATCTAAATGCTTTAAAGAATGGTTATAAAAAAAATACAAAATACAAAATAATGTGTACTGTTGTGATCTGTTATAATTATTGGGTCCACCCATGATCATGTATGGTGGATCATCTACTAATTATATTTTAACACATTATTTTATAAATTAAGAGTTCTTAGTAAGCGTAGTAATAAGAGTTTAATTACTTACAACGAACCATTTAATTTTCTTTTAGTAACTATTGGTAATTATATAAATAAATATATATGACACTATCTTGACAACGATTAATTTTGATTGGATAGAGATCCATAATCTAAATAAAGAATACTATTTTAGTGACTGAAGAATGGTTACGAAAAAAAGAGATACAAAATGATGTGTATAATTGTGATTGGTTACTACCAAAATTTAGTGGATATTTACTAATTACTAATTATATTTTGATACATCATTTTGCAAATTATTTTTTGTAAGAGTTTTTAGTAAGTATAGCAATACTCCTAAATTTAAAAAACAAAATTTATAGAAAGAATTTAAAAAATTTAATGAACGAGAACAATATAAAATATTTAAATATAAAAAAGAATACAAACGTTAGAAGGAGGGCTTGAACCTCCGACCTTATGGTTAACAGCCACACGCTCTAACCAACTGAGCTATTCCAGCAACATTATTTTTTGGTTTATTTTATTTATTATTAATTGAATTACGGTGTAAGAGTGCTGGTTATTTTAAATAGAGGTCAAAATTTGTTAGGTCTATATTCTGACTTATAAATTACACAAGTGAACACCAAATTATATTGAATAATCATTTTATAAAATATTTAACTTCATGTGTGTTTTGTTCTATTAGATATTGTTATAAATCAATTATGTCTAATTAATTATGCAGTGAGCTAAATACTTATTCTATATTTGAAAATAAAAAATTAAGAAGTCAAAACGGTGCCTAAGGTTAATGTTAAAATTAAAATCCCATATTAAGTCAAAACAGTGCTATATAAAAACTCTTGTAAAAAATAATTTGCAAAATGATGCATCAAAATATAATTAGTAAGTAGTAAATATCCACCAAATTTGGGTAGTAACTAATCAAAATTATACACATCATTTTGTATCTCTTTTTTTCGTAACCATTCTTCATTCACTAAAATATTATTCTTTATTTAGATTATGGATCTCTATCCAATCAAAATTAATCTTTGTCAAGCTAGCTTCATATATATTTATTTATATAATTACCAATAATTACTAAAAGGAAATTAAATGGTTCGTTGTAAGTAATTAAACTCTTATTACTACGCTTACTAAGAACTCTTAATTTATAAAATAATGTGTTAAAATATAATTAGTAGATGATCCACCATACATGATCATGGGTGGACCCAATAATTATAACAGATCACAACAGTACACATTATTTTGTATTTTGTATTTTTTTATAACCATTCTTTAAAGCATTTAGATTCTCTCTATCTGATCACAAGTCTTTGTCAAGCTTAGCTTAAGTACTTAGCACACTATATTTGACTTGCGGATGTTACAAAATCAGAGATAAAAGTATTATGATCTAGACTTTGTCCATCGGTTTGCAGATGATATGTTGTACTCATCTTCAGTTGCGTCCCCATGCATTCTTGTAGTCTCTTCCAGAAATTTGATGTGAATTTCGGATCTCTATCTTATACTATTGACACTGTAACTCCATGTCTTGACACGATCTATTTGACGTATAGTTTTGACAACTGATCAAGATTAAATCTAATCCTTATTGGCAAAAAGTGTGCTGACTTCATTAGTCTATCCACTATGACCCATATCGCATCGTATCCTATCTGAGTCATTGGAAGACCTACCACAAAATCCATTGTGATATGCTACCACTTCCATTTCGGTATGTCCAATGGTTGAAGTAATCCGCTTGGTCTTTGATGCTCGGCCTTCACTCTCCGACATGTCAAGCATTTTGCAACGCATTCTGTAACGTATATTTTCATATTTGGCCACCAAAAATGTCGCAGCAAATCTTGATACATTTTCGTACTTCCCGGATGGATCAAATATCTTGAGCTATGAGCTTCTATCAAGATTTCTACTTTAATATCCAGTACTGCTGGAACCCAAATTTGTCCCTTGAATCTTAGCATTCCTTTAGTATCTACCTTATACTTCACCTCCTTTACCGTCGACCATACTTTTCTTCATTTTTTTGCATTCTTCATCCTGTAGTTGAGCATTCTTTATTTTGTTCACCAAAGTTGGACTAGCTTCCATCTGGTACAATCTTTCATCAGATTCTTTTGCAAATTTGATTTCCAACTCTAGCATTGCCATTGCTGAAATGAGTTCCTCCTGGTTAGTTAACAACATCAACTTTTCTCGACCTTTCCTACTCAAGGCATCTGCAACCACATTATCTTTACACGGATGATAATAGATCTCACAATCGTAATCTTTTATCAATTCCAACCATCTTCTTTGACGCATGTTCAAGTCCTTTTGTGTGAAAATATACTTCAGACTCTTATGGTCTGTGTAGATCTCACATTTCTCCATAGAGATATTATCTCCATATCTTCAGAGCAAACACCACCGTCGCCAACTTTAAGTCATAAGTCGGATAACCTTTCTTGTAATCTTTTAATTGCCTTGATGCATACGCAATGACCTTATCGTTCTGCATAAGGACACAACCTAATCCTTTGTGTGAGGCATCACTATACACCACAAAGTTTCCTGTATTATCTGGCAATGATAACACATTGCCACACTGAGCCTCTTCTTTAATTTTGTAAAACTCTATTCGCATTTTTCTGTCCAAACAAATTTTACAAATTTTCTCATCAAATTTGTCAACGGAGTGACAATCTTGGAAAAATCCTTAATAAACCGTCTATAATAACCTGCCAATCCCAAGATACTTCTCACTTCTGATGGAGTTCTTGGTTGTTCCCAATTTATCACAGCTTCAACTTTTGATGCATCCACTAAAATCTCATCCTTGTTAATTATATGCCCAATAAATTGTACACGTTCCAGCCAAAATTCACAGCCCAAGAAATCTCATTCTTTTCTTAGTGTTTCCAGCGTCAGACGTAAGTGTGCATTAAAATATAAATTTTATTCATTGCTATTTGTTATTAAGAGAACTGGTTTAATTTTGTTAGCATGCATGCGAAAAAGTTTTTGTCCGAATTAAAAATGAGTTTTACATGTGTTGGTAACTTAAAGATTTTGTTTGTACCAACTGAGGTGTGATCATTATCTGTTAGAAGTTTAATTGCACATATCTCGGAAAATGGCATTATATATGGCGGTAAGGTTTTACTTAACACATGCCTTGGAAATATAAAGTCATGATTATCCTTTAGAATTGGAAATTGTTATGCTAGGTAACTATTACTCTTATCATGATATCTTTTGTTTCATATTTTGTTACAACTGGCGGCAGACTTTATTGCTGTGAGAATTGAAAAGTCTAGAAGTGTTTTATCTGACTTGGTCTCTTTGTGGATAACTGTTTAAAGAGCCCAACATATGTTTGTAACTATCTAAAATATTTGTTTCTTTGTTTTCAACGGTAGTATTACTGGGACGTCTCTTATCAGTTGGCAACATAAACAAAGTTTGATAACTGAACAAATTTTTAGCAACGGTAATATATTTGGGCTATATAAGATGAACCGAGATCTGTGATAATACGCAACACTTGAATTAATTTTTTGCACTCATATACTTGGAAAGTTATTCTATTCTTGGTGCAAATTTTTGAGCTGCTGATCAATTGATATTTTCTGTCAAAATTCGTGAGCTTCATATTGGTGATATCTATTTTTACTTGATCATTGCATTTACTAGTTGAGCCTTGCATTGTTAAATTACTTATTTGCTTTTATCATTAGACCTCTATTATTGTAATCTTAATTTTTAGACTAAGCATTAGGGGAGGTGGTGCAAGTTTGATAATACTTGCAGAACTAAATTAAAAATGAAGAAAAAGAGGGAGGTATGATACTGTAATATTTTGAGCCCAAGAATGTGCAATTATTGAAACTATATTTTCCTATAAATAGAAGCTCATTCTTCCTTCATTTCTCACCAATTCACTAAGTCTCACAAGAGCAATTATTATAGAGAGAAAGAAGAAGAGAAGTCTGCTACCTCACTATTCTAGTATCCGGTTTTCTTCTAAGGTAAGGGGTATTATTTCTTTCGTATTCTTGAAGAGAGTTATTTCTTTCAATATTCGTAAGGGTTGTTATACCATTCTTTATTATTTTGTTGGAATAACCTGTCTGTGCGGTCTATCGCATGCCTGGTGAATTTTTTTTTATTCCATTCTTTATTATTCTGTTGAAATAACCAGTCTGTGCTGACTACCGCATGCATGGTGAATTCTTCTGTTATTCCATTCTTTATTATTCTGTTGGAATAACCTGTCTATGTGGATTATCGCATGCATGGTGAATGATCCTTCGTATTTATTCCTTATTAAATTGTGGAAATGATCTGTTTACGTGGATTACCGCATAGCGGGCAAAAATTCATTTTCAATTTCATATATTCTATTATACTAAGTTGGTTAAAGTTTTGGCTTCTATACTCCATGAAATTAGTAGAATATCCTGGATATTTACGCTTCATCCAGTATCTTTTCATGGAAATATTCTTCTGAGCATTCTTGAATTTTACTCCACAAAGCAGTATCATGTTGACAAATTGGACGTTATTGATTTCTGGATAAATTAAATTATAAATCTTTAAAATTTATCCTTGAACTTGTTTTATTGAATTATTATGTCGTTGTCATTATCATCATGCTTATATTGTGATGAAAGTCATCTTTGGCTTACGTGCATAGATGGACTTGGTATGATTATGACCAGGGATTATTCGGTATAATCATGACCGTAATGTGACGAATAATGTGATGAAAGTCCTCATTGGCCTGTAGTTCATTGATGGACAGTTGTTGGTATGATTATGACTAGGGATTATTCGGTATAATCATGACCATTGATGATTACATGAATATCCTTGGTCGTGATGCAAGGATGATTCGATTTTATTTATTAAGCTGAGTCTCAGCGATAAAGTTGATGAAAAACTTTTTAAATCATAGAAGATAGTAGATTTTATGCTCTACTTGACTCTTCTAATGGATTGCTTATTCCGCTGCAGTTGTTGATCTAAAACTTGTTTTCTATTATATTCTATCAATTGTTATACTGTTGAAGGCTAAGGATAATTTATTTTGCATTATCTTAGTCATAATATTTCCTACTGGGCTAGTTGAGCTCACCCTTTCTTTCACTGTTCTCTTCAGGAAATGAGAATATAGCTGGGACGAGTCGGGGAACAGATTGACGGTCCAGATGGTTGTTTTAGTAGTCCTCACTATTCTATAAAATAGTGTTACAAAAAATGTAATGAGGACTCCACTGAGTGTGGATATTGTCTAGATTATAATATTCTTATTGAAACTCTTAGATTATGTTTTGTCGTATTTTACGCGACTGTTGTATAATTAAGTTGTATTTGAATTTTGTACCATGTATTTGGCGACTCAAGATAGGTGATGTATACCTATTTTGGGGGCGTCACATAATGTGTATGGCTGAAGTATATAGCTGTGGTGCTGAGAATTTGGTCAATTGGTAAGTCAAGAGTTGTCAACCACTACAAATATGGCAAGATTTACAAGCAACTTATTAAAAATGTGACAAAGGGTATTTTGGTCATAAGGCTTGTGATTTTAATGGCACTTTGGTCATTTGTCTAACCCTTAGGGTTTGACCCTAAGGTTTTGTGCATTGTTTTTCTAGCATTTTGCAATTAGGGCTAAATGTACAATTTTAGTTTCCTAAATTATGAATTAGGATTTCTAAATTAGTTTAGGTTTTCTAATAATATAAAACATGAAAATTAGGTTTAAGGTTCACTAATTAACATTAAGATTGCTAAATTAGCGATTAGGGTCCATATATAGCCAATTAGGGTTACTAATCTAGAAATTAGGGTTTCTAGTTAATTAGAGGTTTACCTAATTAAGTATAATACCTATAATTATTTACATTATCACGATTACCTAACGACTTAAACAATTCTTAAAGTCGTATTTGACTTTTTGAATTAGGGTTTATCAGTAATGCTAGGGTTTCGTCATGTACACAATAATTGACTAATTATTATTAGTATACACATACAATACATATTTATAGCACTGAAATAAAAATAATATTATATTATTATTCTCATTCCTTGTTCAAAATCCAAAATTAGGGTTTGGATTCCATATCTGATTTATCTTGCGTATATAACATTATTAATTAAGTTAGAATAATTAACTTAATAATCTGAACTAAAATTCATATAATAAAATAATAATTCCAATAATCATTTTATATATTATTTAAATAATTTATAATCCTATTTTCATGGAAAATAAGTAATAAAAATACTTTTACTACAAAATTAATTCTAAAAATATAATTTATAATGGTCAATAATTCTAAGAAAATTATTTGAAATTATTCATGCAATAAATAAATTTTATTTATCACATATATACATATACTTTACCTTACACATATTCTCACCTTTAAAATAAAATAAAAATTTATACGCAAAATTTCTGATTTACTTATATAAAAAATATCGAGCTATTACATTGTCCATGACCAAACTTGTTAGGTCTTGTGTTAGAAAAGTTTTCAAGAAAAACTTGATATAACGGAACCAAGGTACATGAATGCTACAAGATATAGTTTATGAACTTGAAAAGATGTTGACATGACTTAGTTACTTATGATAAGTGTTTTAAATTTGACTTATATGTGCTATATTGCATCATTCATGTAAAATAATTTCAAAGGCAACCTCGAGCATGTTTTCGAACTTAAGTTGCATTACATATGAGTATTTAGATTCTAGAGGCTTTGTAACAACCTGATATTTTCTATATAATTAAATCAGAAATTTTGCGTATAATTTTTTTTTTTAAAGATGAGGATTTGTACAAGATAATGTGTATATATTTTTATGTGGTAAATAAAAATATATTTATTACATGAATATTTACAAATAATTTTATTTTAGAATTATTGATTATTATAAAGTATATTCTTATAATAATTAATTTTATGATAGAAAGGTTTTTATTAATTATTTTCCATGAAAATATAATCATATATTATTTAAATAATATATGGAGTGATTTTTAGAATAATTATAATAATTATTTTATTATACGAATTTTAGTATAGATTATTAAGTTAATTATTTTGCCTTAAATATTAAGGTTAAATATATGAAGAATAAATCAGATATGGAATCCAAACCCTACTTTTGGATTTTTATCAAGGGATGAGAATAATAATATAATATTAATTATATTTTGATTTTTCTGTGCTATAAATATGTACTGTATGCACCTATTGATAATGGTTGATCAACTATGGTTTATATTTTTGAAACCGTATTTTATTAATTTGTTAACCCTAATTCAAAAAGTCAATTTCGGCTTTAAGAATTGTGTAAGTTGTTTGGTAATCGTGTTAATGTAAATAATTATAGGTATTATACTTAATTAGGTAAAACCCTAATTATAGAAAACTCTAAATTGTAAATTAGAAACCCTAATTAGCTAGAAACCCTAATTATAAATTAGTCATCCTTATTTGCTAAATTGGTAACCCTAATTGTTAATTGCAAGCTAAATGATAATTAGTGGACATTAAAACCCAAATGTTAATGTGTAATGTAAATAGAAAATTAAACATGATTAAGAAACCCTAATTTGCAAAAATTAGAAACTATTATTATTTTTATTTTTTTGCAAACCCTAATTAGTAATTTTAAAAACCTAATTACTAATTATAAACCCTAATTGTTTAATGATCAAGGTTAATTATGATTAGTAAATTTTAAACACAAGTGTTCAAGTAATCGAATTAGAAAACTAATTATATTTAGTAAACTCTAATTTATATTTTTAGAAACTAAATTGTTATTTATTTTTAAATCCTAATTTTGGAAATCCTAGAATTTTGCTTTTCAAACCTAAAATGGTTCAAACCCTAAATCCTAATCCAAACCCTAAACCCTAAGGGTTTGACAAGTTACCAAAGTGCCATTAAATTGGAAAATCAAAAGACTAGTTTGCCCCTCTTGTATTATTGAAGCTAGTATAGGTTTTGACAATAGGAGAAGTTGGTGAATAAATCCAACAACCCCATGTGATGAAAAATGACAGCAACAAGTCTCTAGATCAGCCATACATGCACCATACACTTGTACATATAGATTGAGAGAGAGAGAATTGCTTTTGTTAGCTCATTTTTGTACAACCCCTCAACTGTGACGCCCCCAAATCCAGGTTCTTTAACCTGAAATTCGATGCTCACGATTTATCATCATCATAAGAATTCTATAACTATTACGAAAATAATAAACATACATTGTTCATTATAATAAAGTTTCATAACATGGTCCCAAGGTCTTCTTAACCTTAACTTAAACACACCATTCATTTTACAAAAGGTTTACATAAGAAATCCCATTAGATAATAATAATTAACATTCATTCTAAACTATTCCTAGATCTTGCCCTTGCCCTTGTCCTTCGTATTGGATCCTTCAGGCTTAGCTGAAATAAATGTCATGATATAGCAAGGGTAAGCAACTAATTTGCTTAGCAAGTGTATATACAAGGGAGATATATCATGACTAGAAAGAAGTTTTGCTTTCAATGTTCAACAATAATATAAGGTTGTGAAGGAACATGAATTAATAATCAACAATTGAATATTTGAATAACTGAATAACATGTACTGAGTGGTTTTGAAATAACCATGAACATTTGTCAAGGTTCTCAGTTATTTAAATTGGACCTTTTAATAAGTTTTGGTATTCAAGGGGATCAGCCTTTTATACCCCGTGACTTATGCATAAACACTTAATAATCCAGTATCGATATCATGCCTTAATCAAATTCATCCTTTTTCTCAGTCAAGAGTTCTTATCATATCAATTTAATAAGAACAGCTTTTTAAAACATATTTGATTTAACAAATATAAACATGCTTGATCTAGCTGATACAATTAGCATATATCTATCTCATAAACAGTTCATGAATGAAGAACTTTAATTTAATTCGCAGTTCAATAATAATAGAACAATTCAATTGCACTAAGTGCGAATCTCAATAATCAATATAGATGTAGATAATCATCAATAATTATTCACTAATATGTTTTGAAATTAATAACTCGAGTTTGAGTTAGGAAACTTGCCTCGTCTGTAGATTACGGCTGCATAATTAATTTATATCCACTATGCAGTTAAATAATCTTCGTTTGAGAGACCTATAGTTAATCTTTCAATTAGTCATAGTATAACATTAGATTATGTAATCACATAAATATTATACATTACATTTAGTTCTTATAAACATTATCCTGTCTTGATAATGTTGCTATTAAATAGCAACTTAATATTATTACTCTTGATAATATTTAATTCATCTCTTAGTATTATTAGTTCCCTAATGATACTTTTATTCGCTTACTAATATTACTAACATCTCAATAATATTTTAATACCTTACTGATATTATTAATCCTCTTAATAATATTTTAATTTAATATTATTACCTTAATAATATCTTACTTATCCTTTAGTATCATTAATCATTTAATAATACTTTTAATCATTTACTAATATTTTATTTATTTACTAATTTATTAATCATTTAATAATATCTTATTCCATTACTAATATTATTAATCATTTAATAATACTTTAATCATTTATCAATGCTTAAATCAAATATTATTAACCATTTAATAATATTTTAAAGAAATTTTAAGCTTAATATTTTTATTTACTTATCAACATCATATTCTAATATTATTAATATCATAATAATATTTTAATAATTTATTAGATTAATAAATAATTTATTCTAATTGTTCACCCTTTACTAAATCTCTTATTTAACATCCATAAAAGGAAAAAAATAATATTTCTTATCATAAATTGCCAAAGTGCTCTAAGATAGTCATGATATAATATATTATGAGTATTCAAGCATTAAAATCACATTTTTCTTATTAAAGACATCATTTAACTATTTATTTCTTTTTATTCATAACTTAATCATTTTTAGGAAAAATAGCAAACTGATTCCAAAAATTCTCATCTTCTAGATTTTGAAAGAATATGAACCTAAAAGGATCCCCAATTTTTTTTGGAATTTTAGAAAATGATCTACTATTTTTAAAGTTCCCAAAACACTCGGATCTTGCTTCATTTTTCATAAATTGAGTTTTGCTCAGAAAAATCTGAAATTTTCAGGGTATGCTCTCCTAACATATATGAACCTACTATAACAATTTCGGAATTTTCCAGTGTATACACAGTGAAATATTCGAAGGTAAATATTTAGGAGTCCTTCACGAAAATAGTCATTGCGCACAATCTATAACTCGAAACGTGTCCGTTCTTTTTCCTACATGTAGATAACTTCTCAAGGTACCTCTGTGATTTTTTCCATAATTTTAAAGGACATGCAACTATCCGAAACAGTCCCAAGAAAAACGGGACAGAAGCTATTTTAGGGTTTTTGAACTTTTAACATTCCAAGTGGACTGTTTTCGGGAAAACAGCCCCAAAGTTTCAAAACTTGCTAGATTTGTGTTATATCACTTGGGTTTACTAGATAACTCATATATCTAGCACCCCCCTTCGACGGATCACAATCTAAGTTGGAAAACTTGAGTTACACAAGATTTAGTGGAAGAAAACAAGAGTTTTCACCCTTGGAGAACATATGCTCATATTCTTCCTCTAAGCCCTTGATACTTAGTTTCATACATGATGATATGTAGGACTAGGGTATCTTGAGTATTTGTTCATAATTCCAACAAAACTCAAGCTATAAAACAAAGTAGAAGAAGAAGATGAAGGTTAGGTTATACCTTGATTTAATGGCAACCTTCCTTGATTTACCAAAGTAAATGATGAACTTAGGATGTATGAACAAACTAGCACTCCTCTCTCTCACTCTCACTCTCAATAGCCGAACCTCTCACTCTTTTCTCTCTCTTGAAGTTGCTAACTTGGGAGAAAAGAAGAATAAGGACAATAAGAGAAATACAAATGATATAGCAAATGAATGGGGTGATTAACTAATATCCCCCATACTCTTATTGTCCCTTGGATAAAAGGCTTAACCTTATCCCTTTCAAATGAGCCTAATCATGTGATTAAAGGTGCTAAGTAGATTTGTAACCAATGGGAGCTTGACAACCATGTACTTGTGTGTAAGAGTTACTAATTATGGACATTGCTTAGCTTAATTAGTTGCCTTAAAAGGCCTTAAGTGGTCGGTCCCTCTAGCCCATAATATCCTCCATTTAGCTTTTATTTTAATGCACAAATTTGATTAATCAAAAGTCTAAAATACCCTTAATCAAGTGGGCTAAGTATTGGTCTGCATTTTATTTCCTTTGGGCTTCCTCCTTAATTGTTTTGGGCCATTTAATAAACATAGTCTAGCAATTTTAATATATGTTACCCAATTTGATTATTTAGGGGTTCCATTCCTAATCTTATGAAATTTAATTACCTATACATGTGACTTTAGCTTATAACCTAATTAGGTTCACAAGAATTAGGTTTAAAATTATTAGTCACTTGAAATAATAAGATTATCCACTTAAGTTAGTATACATATTAAATACTAACCTCTCCTTATTACCATAACCCTTGGGTTATTTAATTGACTAACCTAATGTATAATTAGGTTACGAAGCTTTCATTTTTAATGGAATCTATAAATGTATATATCCATAACTATAACATACATGTTAATTGACCCATGCACCGCTTCACATATGTTATCACATATTAAATCACTGTATAACATAAGGTTTTAACTATCAATAATGTACATACATATATAGTGACTTAAAATTCACGGTTATTACATCCTCTCCCCCCTTTATAAGAATTCCGTCCCCGGAATTACCTATAGGGTTACTCAAAAAAATATGGATAATTTTCCCTCATCCTTTCTTCGAGTTCCCACGTAGCTTCTTCAGCATTGTGGTTCCTCCAAAGAACCTTTACAGAATGTATAACCTTATTTCGCAATTTCTGTTCTTTTCTATCTAAAATTTCAACCGAAATTTCCTCGTATGACAAATCCTTTTCGACTTGAATTGGCTCGTACGATATCACGTGTTTGTAATCAGGCTTGTATGGTCGTAGCACTGACACATGAAACACATTATGAATATGTTCCAGTTCAGGAGGTAGAGCTACCTCGTAAGCCACTTCGCCTATCTTCCTCAAGATCTCGAAAGGTCCAATAAATCTCAGACTCAGTTTACCTTTCTTTCCAAACCTTATCTTCCCTTTCCAGGGAGATACTTTCAAAAATGCATAGCTTCCCACCTCAAAATCTCTCTTCTGGTGATGTAAGTCTGCATACTTCTTCTGGCGATCTTGAGCAACTACCAGTCGGGCTCTTACCACCTTGATGATCTCTATAGTCTGCTGCACTAGTTCTGGTCCCAACAGTCGATGTTCACCCACTTCATCCTAGCATAAGGACGTTCTACATTTCCTTCCATACAGTGCTTCGTACGGCGGCATTCTGATGCTAGCATGATAGCTATTGTTGTATGTGAACTCTACTAATGGAAGATGATCCTCCCAGCTATCCTTGAAGTCCATCACACAAGCTCTGAGCATGTATTCAAGTGTTTGAATCGTTCTCTCGTTTTGCCCATCGGTCTGCGGATGATAAGCGGTGCTCATCCGTAGTTGCATCCCCATTCTTTCCTGAAGACTCTTCTAAAAGTTTGACGTGAATCGTGGATCCCTATCCGACACAGTAGATACTGGTACGCCATGTCTCGAGATAATTTATTTGATATACAATTTGGCTAGCTGGTCCAAACTATACTTAATCTTGATCGGCAAAAAGTGAGCCGACTTCGTAAGACGATCTACAATCACCCATATGGCGTCGTGTCCTTTTTGCGTTGCTGGAAGTCCCACCACAAAATCCATCGTGATGTGCTCCCACTTCCACTTTGGAATTTTTAAAGGCTGTAGTAATCCACTCGGTCGCTGATGCTCTGCCTTGACTCTCTGACAAGTTAGACATCTGCTGACACATTCGGCAACCTCCCTCTTCATGTTTGGCCACCAAAAGTGTTGACGGAAATCTCGATACATTTTTGTGCTTCATGGGTGTATCGAGTACCTTGTACTGTGCGCTTCTTATAAAATCTCTTCTCTTAGTTCTGGTACTAGCGGTACCCAAATTTGCCCTTCGAATCTCAGCAGTCCGGTGCCATCAACCTTGTATTTCAATTCATCCCCTTCAGCTAACCGCTTCTTGATGCTATCGCAATCTTCGTCCTCCCCTTGAGCCTCTTTAACCTTATATAATAGAGTCGGGCTCGCTGTCACTGTAAATAATTTCTCGTTGGTCTCTATCGGATACTTAACCTTTAAGTCAAGTCGTTTGAAATCTTTCACCAATTCCTCTTGCATGGTCAACTTCAGTAACTTCTCTCTGCCTTTTCTGCTCAGGGCATCTGCCACTACATTTGCTTTTCCTGGATGGTACAGAATCTCACAATCATAATCCTTGATCAATTCTAGCCATCGGCGCTACCTCATATTTAGCTCTTTCTGCGTGAAGATATACTTCAGACTCTTGTGATCCGTATATATCTCACACTTCTCGCCATACAAATAGTGCCTCCAAATCTTTAAGGCAAAACCTACTGATGCTAATTATAGGTCATGAGTCGGATAACCCTTCTCATAGTCCTTCAGCTGACGTGAAGCGTACGCAATGACCTTGCCATGCTGCATCAGTACACAGCCAAGACCCTTGTGTGATGCATCACTATACACTACAAATCTTCCCATGTTGTCTGGTAAAGCCAACATAGGTTCTTAACTGAGCCTCTTCTTCAATTCCATGAAACTCTCTTCACGTTTCTCCGTCCAAACAAACTTCGCTGTCTTTCTGGTAAGGTTGGTCAACGGTGATGCTATCTTTGAACCTTATATAATAGAGTCGGGCTCGCTGTCACTGTAAATAATTTCTCGTTGGTCTCCATCTGATACTTAACCTCTAAGTCAAGTCGTTTGAAATCTTTCACCAATTCCTCCTGCATGGTCAACTTCAGTAACTTCTCTCTGCCTTTTCTGCTCGGGGCATCTGCCACTACATTTGCTTTTCTTAGATGGTACAGAATCTCACAGTCATAATCCTTGATCAATTCTAGCCATCGGCGCTGCCTCATATTTAGCTCTTTCTGCGTGAAGATATACTTCAAACTCTTGTGATCCGTATATATCTCACACTTCTTGCCATACAAGTAGTGCCTCCAAATCTTCAAGGCAAAACCTACTGATGCTAATTCTAGGTCATGAGTCGGATAACACTTCTCATAGTCCTTCAGCTGACGTGAAGCGTACGCAATGACCTTGATATGCTGCATCAGTACACAGCCAAGACCCTTGTGTGATGCATCACTATACACTACAAATCTTCCCATGTTGTCTGGTAAAGCCAACACAGGTGCTTGACTGAGCCTCTTCTTCAATTCCATGAAACTCTCTTCATATTTCTCCGTCCAAACGAACTTCACTGTCTTTTTGGTAAGGTTGGTCAACGGTGATGCTATCTTTGAAAAATATTGGATGAATCTCCGATAGTATCCTTCTAATCCCAAGAAACTCCTAATTTTTGTCGGCGTCTTTGGCTTTTCCCAGTTGATAACCGCTTCTACCTTTGCTAGATCCACCGAAACACCATCCATGTTGATAACATGACCCAAAAACTGCACTCTCCGCAACCAAAACTCACACTTGGAGAACTTTTCATACAACTTCTCCCTCATTAACGTCTCCAACACTATTCTCAGATGTTCAGCGTGCTCTTCCTCTGTCTCTGAATATACCAAAATGTCATCGATGAACACGACAACAAACTTATCCAAATACTGTTTAAACACTCTGTTTATCAAGTCCATAAATGCTGATGGCGCATTTGTCAATCTAAAAGACATTACTAGAAACTCAAAGTGTCCATACCGAGTTCTGAATGCCGTCTTTGGAACATCCTCCTGCCTCACCTTCAGTTGGTGATAATCGGTCCTTAAATTGATTTTTGAAAAATATTTTGCCCCCTTCATTTGATCAAACAAATCGTCGATCCTGGGCAACAGGTACTTGTTCTTAATGGTGACCTTGTTCAACTCCCGGTAGTCGATACAAAGCCTTAATGACCCATCCTTCTTCTTTACGAATAAGACTGGTGCTCCCCACGGTGATACGCTCGGTCGAATGTACCCCTTATCTAACAACTCTTGTAGTTGAACCATCAGTTCCTTCATTTCTACCAGAGCCATACGATACGACGCTTTGTATACCGGTGATGTCCTTGGTGCCAAATCGATAACAAACTCTATCTCTCTATTTGGTGGCAATCTCAGAATCTCATCTAGGAAGACGTCAACGAATTCCCTTACAGTAGGTATCTGACCCAGTTCACCCTCGACTCTGCGGGTATCCACAACGTGAGCCAAATAACCTATACAACCCTTCCTAAGAAACTTCTTTGCTTGCATCATCGTCAGACAACAAGATTGTCTCGACGATTTAATGCCATAAAATACCACCTTTGACTTATTCGGAGTCTTTAGGTGTACGCACTTTTTTTTACAGTCAATGACCGCCCCATGATTTGATAACATCCCGAGGATTACATCAAACTCTCCAAGACGAATCGGTATCAAATCCACGTTAAGCTTAAACCCTCTTACATCAGCACAACAGTTCTTATGGATGTGGTCTACAGGGATAATTTCTTTGTTTGCTACTTCTACATTCATTGGGTGTTCTAATAGTTCATGAGGTAAACTTAATCTTTGAGAAAATTCATCAGATATAAAAGAACATGAAGCTCTCGAATCGAATAACACATAGGCATTTATATCGTTGATCGAATTTATACCTGACACCACCTCCCTAGATGAATGGCATCTTGCACTGTCATATTGAACGTCCTCGCTGTCGATTTTTTTGGCTGGGCTGGTCCTCCACTGGTTGTCCTAGTGTTATTGCCCATGTTGTCGTATCCACCATCCGTGTTTTTCTTCTTTGGGCAATCCTTGATACGATGTCCCGCTTCACCACAGTTAAAATAACCTCCCTTCTTCACCTTAGAACAATTGGGTGAGGTATGCCCTTCTTGTCCACAGGTATAACATACCGTTTTTCCTTTCAAGCACTCTCCCGAGTGACCCTTTCCAAAGTTTCCACACACCGGCTTCTTTTGTTGCACACTACCTTGCTGACTCTCCAAATTACTACCCCCACTGTTCCATTTCCAATTCTTGTTGTTGCTACCGCCACTGCTAACATTTTAATTCCCACCTTCTACTTTCTTCTTGTTCTTCTCCCGATTGTACTTTGAGACCGCTTCGCTTCCACCTTTCGCTATGAGAGCTTTCTCCAACAAAGTTGAGAATGACGTGATTTGTAAAATCGCTACCTTACTATAAATCCATGGCTTTAGTCCATTTTTGAACCTTCTTGCTTTCCTCACCTCCGTATCTACCTAATGTGGAGCGAATCTGGCCAATTCATTAAACTTTGTGGCGTACTCTGACACTGACATATTCTCCTGTTTCAATTCCAAAAACTTGATCTCCATTCTCGCTTGTGTACTCTCAAGGAAGTAGTTCTCAAAGAACAACTTCTTGAACGCTTCTCAAGTCACGATTCTAGTCCCGACTTTGTTCTTGTTGGCCTCCCACCAATAGTTAGCCTCACCCTTCATTAAGTAGGTAGCAAAAATTATTTTCTATTCTTCTACTACTCTAGCAATAATGAAGGTCTTCTCAATCTCCTTCATCCATGTCTGGGCCTCTATCGGGTCTGTTGTTCCTCTAAACTCTAGCGGTCCTACTGCCTTGAAGTCCTTAAAGTTGGCTAATTGGTTTCCTGCCTGATTTCCCGTAGGTTGAGCTTGATTCCTCATGGCTTCAGCCATCATGTTAATAAAGTCTTGCATTGGGTTTGGTTGAGCTCCCACTGCATTATTAACCGACTCTTCGATCTCTTGGTTCCTTAGTACACGTCTGGGCGGCATTATCTAGTTAAAAGAAATTCTAACATGTTACTCGGGTTTTATTATCATATAAGTACTTAGCATACAATATGCTACTGTATTCAAACAATCAGATGATCATTATGTAAGAGTTTTAAATTACCAAGATTTTGGAAGTCTTTCTCCCTGATTAATGGGTTAAGTTTGTTTAAAGAAAAATCCAAATCAGTCTACTGGATTCACATAACATTAAATAGACAATTTCACTATTTAAATTTTCCAACGCATATCATAATAATGCATTTAGATTCATATATCAATGTTTTAATACAGACTGACTAGACATCTGGCATACTTCTATAAACGCTCAAGGCATAAGCTGCCCACCACCAACTATCCTCTAATCGACAAAAAGTGAGGATTCACTACCATCTACCCCTCTATCAAAATAAAAGTTGGGGTCTAACTACCATCCTATGCATACAGCAAGGCATAAGGATTTACAAAAACTAAACAGTCCCTATTAGAAACGAAAATGGGACTATATCGAACATGAATACAAATCAACGCCTGCTCTCACTGCTGGAAGGAAGCTCCATCCACTCAGCGTCGAACTTCATAAAGGCGATGTCTAAAGCTTGCTCCAAAGTGTATATCCTCGCATCTTTAGCTTCCACCTCAACTCTCAACTGTCCTAGCTGTAGCTTTCTCTGCTCCAACCTCCTTCGTAACTCGGCTACCTCAGCCTGTGCCTGGTAAGCAGTGTCCTTGTACTGCTACTCTGAAATCTGGAGGGTGTGGTTCTGCGCCTCCACTCTATCAGCCCTAACCTTTAACTCGACGTTCTTTGCCAGCAAATCTCCTATCAGATCATGCTCCATGGACTCCTTACTAGAGTCCCTCGACTCCTGGTTCACTTAATAGCTGTCTTAACTCTCGTCAGCCATCCTATGACCACAATAAACAATCAAAACAACATCAGTACCACAATAAAATATATTCATTGATAAAATGAAATGATATTTTATTCAGTACAACTGAAACTTGATGGATCTCCTCAATCCATCACCTAGCTGACATACTCTATAAGAGTTTTCTACTAAGGTTATAACTTAGGTTTCACATTCCTAATGTTTATAACCTGTAGCTTTGATACCAACCTGTGACCCCCCCTAAATCCAGTTTCTCTAACCTCAGATTCGGTGCTCACTATCTATCATCATCATAAGCATTCTATAACTATTACGGAAATAATAAACATACATTGTTCATTATAATAAAGTTTCATAACATGGTCCCAAGGTCTTCTTAACCTTAACTTAAACACACCATTCATATTGCAAAAGGTTTACATAAGAAATCCCATTAGATAATAATAATTAACATTCATTCTAAACTATTCCTGGATCTTGCCCTTGCCCTTGTCCTTCGTATAGGATCCTTCAGGCTTAGCTGAAATAAATGTCATGATATAGCAAGGGTAAGCAACTAATTGTTTAGCAAGTTTATATATAAGGGAGATATATCATGACTGGAAAGAAGTTTTGCTTTCAATGTTCAACAATAATATAAGGCTGTGAAGGAACATGAATTAATAATCAAAAATTGAATATTCGAATAACTGAATGACATGTACTGAGTAGTTTTGAAATAACCATGAACATTTGCCAAGGTTCTCTGTCATTTAAATTGGACCTCTTAATAAGTTTTGGTATTCAAGGGGATCAGCCTTTCATACCCCGTGATTTATGCATAAACATTTAATAATCCAGCATCAATATCATGTCTTAATCAAATTCGTCCTTTTTCTCAGTCAAGAGTTCTTATCATATCAATTTAATAAGAACAGCTTTTTAAAATACATTTGATTTAACAAATTTAAACATGCTTGATCTAGCTGATACAATTAGCATAGATCTATCTCATAAACAGTTCATGAATGAAGAACTTTAATTTAATTCGCAGTTCAATAATAATAGAACATGAATTCAATTGCACCAAGTGCGAATATCAATAATCAATATAGATGTAAATAATCATCAATAATTATTCACTAATATGATTTGAAAATAATAACTCGAGTTTGAGTTAGGAAATTTGCCTCGTCTGTAGATTACGGCTACGCAATTAATTTATATCCACTATGCAGTTAAATTATCTTCCTTTGAGAGACCTATAGTTAATATTTCAATTAGTCATAGTATAACATTAGATTATGTAATCACATAAATATTATACATTACATTTAGTTCTTACAAACATTATACTGTCTTGATAATGAATACCAACTTAATCTTATTACTCTTGATAATATTTAATACATCTCTTAGTATTATTAGTTCCCTAATAATACTTTCATTCACTTACTAATATTATTAACATCTCAATAATATTTTAATACCTTACTAATATTATTAATCCTCTTAATAATATTTTAATTTAATATTATTACCTTAATAATATCTTACGTATGATTTAGTATCATTAATCATTTAATAATACTTTTAATCATTTACTAATATTTTATTTATTTACTAATATTATTAATTATTTAATAATATCTTATTCCATTACTAATATTATTAATCATTTAATAATAATTTAATTATTTATCAATGCTTAAATCAAAAATTATTAACCATTTAATAATATTTTAAAGAAATTTTAATCTTAATATTTTTATTTACTTATCAACATCATATTCTAATATTATTAATATCATAATAATATTTTAATAATTTATTAGATTAATAAATAATTTATTCTAATTGTTCACCCTTTATTAAACCTCTTATTTAATATCCATAAAAGGTCATAAATAATATTTCTTATCATAAATTGCCAAAGTGCTCTAAGATAGTCATGATATAATATATTATGAGTATTCAAGTATAAAAATCACATTTTTCTTATTAAAGACAACATTTAACTATTTATTTTTTTTATTCATAACTTAATCATTTTTAGGAAGAATAGCAAACTGATTCCAAAAATTCTCATCTTCTAGATTTTAACAGAATATGAACCTACAAGGATCTCCAAATTTTTTTGGAATTTTAGAAAATGATCTACTATTTTTAAAGTTCTCAAAACACTCGGATCTTGCTTCATTTTTCATAAATTGAGTTTTGCTCAGAAAAATTTGAAATTTTCAGGGTATGCTCTCCTAACATATATGAACCTACTATAACAATTTCGGAATTTTCTAGTGTATACACAGTGAGATATTCGAAGGTAAATATTTAGGAGTCCTTCACGAAAATAGTCATTGCGCACAATCTATAACTCGAAACATGTCCGCTCTTTTTCCTACATGTAGATAACTTCTCAAGGTACCTCTGTGATTTTTTCCATAATTTTAAAGGACATGCAACTATCCGAAACAGTCCCAAGAAAAACGGGACAGAAGCTATTTTAGGGTTTTTGAACCTTTAACATTTCAAGTGGACTGTTTTGGAGAAAACAGTCTCAAAGGTTTCAAAACTTGCTAGATTTGTGTTCTATCACTTGGGTTTACTAGATAACTCATGTATCTAGCACCCCCTTCGACGGATCACAAATCTAAGTTGGAAAACTTGAGTTACACAAGATTTAGTGGAAGAAAACAAGAGTTTTCACCCTTGGAGAACATATGCTCATATTCTTCCTCTAAGCCCTTAATCTAACACTCAAGATACTTAGTTCCATACATGATGATATGTAGGACTAGGGTATCTTGAGTATTTGTTCATAACCCCAACAAAACTCAAGCTATAAAATAAAGTAGAAGAAGAAGATGAAGGTTAGGTTATACCTTGATTTAATGGCAACCTTCCTTGATTTACCAAAGTAAATGATGAACTTAGGATGCATGAACAAACTAGCACTCCTCTCTCTCTCTCTCTCAATAGCCGAACCTCTCTCTCTTTTCTCTCTCTTGAAGTTGCTAGCTTGGGAGAAAAGAAGAAGAAGGAGAATAAGAGAAATACAAATGATATAGCAAATGAATAGGGTGATTAACCAATATCCCCCATACTCTTATTGCCCCTTGGATAAAAGGCTTCACCTTATCTCTTTCAAATGAGCCTAATCATGTGATTAAAGGTGCTAAGTAGATCTGTAACCAATGGGAGCTTGACAACCATGTACTTGTGTCTAAGAGTTACTAATTATGGACATTGCTTAGCTTAATTAGTTGCCTTAAAAGGCCTAAAGTGGCCGGTCCCTCTAGCAAATAATATCCTCCATTTAGCTTTTATTTTAATGCATAAATTTGATTAATCAAAAGTCTAAAATACCCTTAATCAAGTGGGCTAAGTATTGGTTTGCATTTTATTTCCTTTGGGCTTCCTCCTTAATTGTTTTGGGCCATGTAATAAACATAGTCTAGCAATTTTAATATATATTACCCAATTTGATTATTTAGGGTTTCCATTCATAATCTTATGAAATTTAATTACTTATACATGTGACTTTAGATTATAACCTAATTAGGTTCACACGAATTAGGTTTTAAATTATTAGTCACTTGAAATAGTAAGATTATCCACTTAAGTTTGTATACATATTAAATAGTAACCTCTCCTTATTACCATAACCCTTAGGTTATTTAATTGACTCACCTAATGTATAATTAGGTTACAAAGCTTTCATTTTTAATGGAATCTATAATTATATATATCCATAACTATAGCATACATGTTAATTTACCCATGCACCGCTTCACATATGTTATCACATATTAAATCATTGTATAACACAAGGTTTTAAATATCAATAATGTACATACATATATAGTGACTTAAAATTCACGGTTATTACATCAACCAATCTCTCTCAACTCAAAACCAAAAAAATATAGTTGTATATCTGTCCCCAAGATCAGCCCCACGAATTTCACTAACCAAATCAGAAGCCAGAAATCAAAATCGTTCATAGAAGGTGTAAAACCCTAGCTTGAAATCTGGCCAAAATCTGTTGTTAGATGTTGTTTTTTTGTGTTAAATGTGTTGTTAGTAGTGTTTAATGATGATCTGGATTGCTAGATGTTGAATCCATAACATCTAGAGGCTCGAATTTGAAGATCTATAAAATCTGAAAAACTTCGTTTTGTGTTCTGACAACCAAATGTCAGGCCTTGTAGATATCTGTCTGTGTTTAGTTTTTGTGTTTTAAGTGTTTAATATTGTAGTAAGTCATGAGATCTGTACTTTGGAAGTTGAATCAAGGTCATATCCTAAACAGATTGCAAGTTATTCTTGGTCAAAGTTCGTTGACCGACCATGACCAGACCCTTTCTGGGTAACCCAAAAATGGGTTTTCAGTGCTTGACAAGTTTTTGTTGGTCTTGGATCTTTCCCTGTGTTGTTGCTTTAATTCTGTTTTTGTAACTAAGTTGTAGTTGGTTATGTGTACTATGGATCCATGCATTAATATCACTAAATAATCAAGTGGATTGAACACAGTGGCCGGTCAAACTAGCCGAGTTGAGCATGATCTCTATTTTCTGGGTAACCTAGAAAACCTGTGAACATGTCGACTGACATGGTTTGACCAGATCATAACGGTTGATTCGTTTGATGTTATTTGTATTTTATGTAATAGATCTACTCTCTTGCATGCTAGCTATAATCTAGAACTCTTAAATAACTAAAAGATTGCACGGATTGCAATTTGTGGAAGCCCAAATATGGCTTGTCTAACTGTTCTTCATTTCTGGGTAACCCAGAAAGTGAAAAACAGCTCTGACAGCTTGTTCAAGGCTCCATATCTCGTTGGTTATGCATGCTTTGATGATGTTTATTGTTAGATCGTGTAGTCTTGTATTTGTACTACATGATCTGACCATCAACATGTCCAAAAACAAATTGATCAGTGTCTAATCAATGGTCAAAGTAGCACCAACGAAACTGCCTTATGAATGCTCAAGAACACGAAGAACACCTATAGCAACGGTTCTGTCACTATAGGTGGTCTTTAGCGACATATTATTTATAAAAATTATATTTTTATTAAATAATTATAGAAAATTAGTTTTAATTATTAAAAATACAAAATAAATTATAAAAAATTATTTTAAGGTCTGAAAATTAGTTTTTAATTATTTTTAATATATTTCATAAATATTTAATATTTTTGAAATATTAAAAGTATTTAATTTATTAAATTATTAAATTAAATAAATTATTTAAAAATGATTTTAATATTTGAAAAATCATTTAAAAATATATTATGGTATAAGAAAATATTTTAAGTTATTTTTAGTGACTTTTAATATTTTGTGATAAAATTCATTAATAAATTAATATTAATGATAATTAAGTTATTTACTAAATGAATTAAATAAATTAAATAAAAAATGATTTTATTATATTAAAAATCATTTTAAATAATAATAAGGTATTTAAAAATATTTTAAGTTATAAAAGATAACTTTCAATATTTAAAGGTAAATTTTATTAATTAATTATTATTAATGATATTAAATTTATTTAATAATTATATTAAATAAGTTAGTTTAAAAATGATTTTAATATCAGAGAAATCATTTTAAATAAAAATAAAGTGTTTAAAAATATTTTAAGTTATAAAATATAACTTTTAATATGTAAAGAATAATTTTATTTAATAATTTAATATTAATGATATTAATTTAATATTAAATAATATTAAATTTGTTTAATAATTGTATTAAATAAATAGTTTAAAAATGGTTTTATTACTTTAAAAATCATTTAAAAAGGATATAAATGAATTAAAAATATTTTAAGTTATAATTAATGACTTTTAATATTTTGATAAATAGTACATTAATATTTTGGCAAGGGTTTCATTAATAGTTTAATATTAATGATAATAGAATTATTTAATATTTAAATCATTTAATAATGATTTTGATGTTTAAAAATTCATGATAAATTATAATAAAATGTTTAAAAATCATTAAAAGTCATTTAAAAACAATATGACTGATACTTACAGATATTGAGTTACAGATTAGAGTCTTAGACTCGATAAATACCCGATAAAACTGTCGGTACACCGACATGTTTCAGAAATTGATCTGAACTTAGATAATGTGATTAGATAAGTGATTATTTGTGATTCAATGGTTATTAAACCTATGTACTAATGTGATTAGGTTATGTGCTGACTGTAATAAGCAGTATTATGTGTTACGATATATTATTCTAATCAGTAAAATGATCTTCTTACTGATAGGTGATTATATAAAAGATAAAACTAAGTAGCGAGTTGTAAGCAGCGTATCAGGCAAGTATCTTACCTTTGCATTTTTTTTATACAATGAACATGAGTAAGAATGTTTCTAAATTATATTAATACTTTACAGATTACTAACCCTATATTATATATGCTCATTGATTATCAACATGTTAGTATATGGTAATTCAGATATATATATATATATATATATATATTCTGTTCGTTAATTTCTATAAATGGTTATATAAGTGTCCCACTTGGATAATCATTGTATTTAAGCACATGTTGATACACATTTGTCATTACCGTATATATATATATATATATATATATATATATATATATATATATATATATATATATATATATATATATATATAATATTGAGTTATAGATTATTGTTGAACAAGATAAAATCTTTAATTTGGAACCCAGACAAGTATGAACATCCCTACACGAGAAAACTTTTATGCGCCCAAGGCGGACAGAGTGAACGATACCCTCGTTCTTGCATGTAGTGTTGATCAATACCGGGTACAACGGGCTGATCACCCCCGTGCCCGTAAGTTATGACGGTTTATAAATGAAGTTCTGTTTAACCTTTTCGAAAATAAAAACAATGTTCATAGTATGTCACCTTAACCCTATTTATAGTCATTACGTAGTTTCAAAAATTTGAAAGAGGGTTGTTATGTTATTATTATCGATTCAGATTATTTCACAACTATTGCATTGTTGTAGAAGGATAGTATAAAGAAAATATTTAAATTCTTTCAGCTTATATATATATAATTGCTATTACTTGCTGGGTACTCAAATGCTCATCCTTTCTTAATTTAAATATTTTCAGCTAAGTGTGAAGAACTAGAAGGCTCATGCAGAAACAAAGAAAAAGGAAAGCTAACCAAATAAGATTTGTGGTATTCTATGTAATAGTTTGATATTATTAAGTCAATGATATATATATTATCTATCATATTATGTAAGAAATGTATTAAAGGTTATGTACTTGGGAGCTAGACTCTGATAATTACATAAATTAAGTTTAATATTTATATTATTGTTATTATTATTAGTATTATTCCGCTCATAGAAATTGTATCGTGAAGCACTGAGTTCGGGTTTCAAGTACCCGGATTTGGGGGCTTCACAAGTTGGTATCAGAGCTTAGGGTTAAAAATCTTAGGTGGGCTAGACCTTAGGCTATAACCTTAGAACGGAGGGAAACATCGAAAAAATAAATAACTCATATAGAGTTTAAAAAGAGATGAATTAAATAAATTCATCGTCAAACAAAATAAAAGATAAGTTATATAAAACTCTTATTTGCTGTGTGTGTATACTACATACTAATCAAGATAATTTATGTGTGTAGATGTCTGGTGGAAAAGGTTTGTTATATGCTTATAGCATGAAGAAGGATCGAATCCATACACCCGAGCTGATATCGAAGCCAATAGCTGAAATAGAGGCTCACAATGAAAATAACTCAGAAGAGGTGGTTATTATAGAAAACGTAATACCAGATCCGGAGATGGTGTAACGACCCCAAAATCCATACAATTTAAATCTTAACTTCGGTCGTTAACCACACATTAAATCTCAAATTTTACATCATTATTCGATATTAAAAAACACTAAAATTGCGGAATATTTAAAACGTTTATACATTTCCTTCTTTCATGCCCTGAATCGCAACCTTTACATTACATCTCTTTGATTCAATCTTATATCATGAATCGTTACAACAAAATTACTATACAAAGTCTTACATCATAACTAAATATCCATATACATTGGATAGCTCAACTTACAATTCAACAACATGTTACGTTCAAAATATGAAATACATTTCTCATAAAACATAAGTAATCTTCGTGAATATAGATCTCTATAACTCACTTAGCGCATATCTTTACCTTAAAATCTTGACCTGCAAAAGTGGTTATTTGCAAGAGTGAGCTCGACAGCCCAGCGAAGTCTAACAGTTTTCATGCATCACATAACACATAATAACATGCTCGATATACATCTCATTAAGGTAACATGACATACATTCTTTTAATTCATATAGCAAATATAAAGATTGAGTTCCTTACTCAATCATCATTACTTAGCCAAAACAATGCAGTTATATATTGACTTAAACATTTTATGATTTTCAACATGTATAACATATCATATAATTTAAAACAGTTCATCAAGTCCACGTAACAAATAGGAACCGAAAGACTTGCCTTGATCGTTGTTTACCAATAACAGTTTAACAGCTTACAGTTATCTGCACTTCACGTGCCCTACACAATTATATAATCATACACATCAACTATTAGTCACATAACAACACATAGTAATTGTAATGTAAACTCTACTCCACATCTAATAATCTTTCCTATTAGTTAACACACAATGTTCAATTAGATTGTGTTAACTTTTCGACTTATGTAATATTCGAAATTCATTAAAGTGTTCAAATTTTGCTAGGAATCATTATTGGTTTTATATTAAACCCATTTCATACTTTATAATATCCATTTCATTTGACTAAAAACACTTTTTACGTTCATTAACAATTATCACGGCGTTTCGACGTTTATTCGTCACACGCCCGATTGCATCTTTTGTGTATGCTTACTATGCTTCTATAAATTATCTAATACATCATTATATTAATGTTAAGCATTATTATATTTACTAACATTTATGTTTTATAACTTAGAACAACATCTTTTATCGTCAAGAGCACTACACTAGCATACGTGCATGTCTGACGCCCTCCGATTGCCTTCAAAAACACAACAGTCCTAAAGATGACCATTTTGACCCTTCATAACGATTTCAAATTGAAAACCTTAAAGAATAAAAGTTGTAGCCCTATTCGTTCTCATTCCGAATCATCTTGAATCGCATCAATCAGAGTTCGTATGAAAAAGTTATACTCATTTTAGTAAACTACGTACGGTTAGTTTTTTTTTCAAAATTTTGGCTTGACAGAACACCCCCCCAACGGGGCGGGGGTTTTTGCACTAGGGGGGCCCGCCAGGGCGGGGGTCACTGCTGCGATTATGTGATTTTAGCTCTGGAACACTACAAAAAGCCAAATTAGGCCTCTAAGCTCCTTTCTAACAACCATACCAACCAACCCAATGTGTAATAGGTTTACAGAAACATAATCTAATGTTTTCTAACGCATTTCTAGCCATTTAAACAACACAAACATCAAAGATTACAACATTTAATTTTACTATTCCTCTTCTTTCTTCTTCTTTTAACATTCATAGCGAAATTATTCACTGTGAATTCGTTTTTAAACCAATTCAAGTAATTCCAATTGTGATAACTCATATTCTTAACATATTAACACAATACACGATCAATTTCAATAATAAATCATAACCAAACATCAATTTAATAGTTTAAAAAGCAATTTTTCAGAAATTATTTCATAGAAAAACATTATGAACCCAATTCCTGTTGTTTATCAAAATTACATGGATTGAATTGCTAGAACAACCATATAACTCATAATCAAACACTATGAACATGATTTCATCATGTTCATCATATCTTTGTGAATTGAAACTTCTGAACAACTATAAAACTCTAAAACTATGAAAACATAGAAGAACATGATTTTAAAACTTGTTTTTACAATACTTGTATTGTGAAAATCCTTTCATGGCATACAATCACTTATGAACACCATATATACATATAAATACATAATCATGAAAACCTAATTTTACAAAGACTAAATACATAACATCTTAATTTAGTATAAGTGTTAGTTTGATACCTTTCTAGGTTGAATTAGGAGAAAATATGGAGATGATGAAAGCTTTTCTTTTGTTTTCTCAAGGTTTCCCTTCTTCTTCTTCTTTTTCTTCTTCTTCTTCTTCTCTGCATTCTCTCTTCTTCTCTTTGTTCTTAGTTTAGACTTAGGTTTAGAAAACTAACGTAACTTAGTGTATATACAATATACATATAACACATATAATTATAGAATATATAACTCCCAATATAATTACATATACTAATTATCAATTTAATATATAAGTTACAAAATTATAATTTTAAAAGCCCTAAGGCTTGTTTGGCAAAGCCATATTAAAATAATGACTTAATCATTCCTTAAGCCTTATTTGGCAAAACAAGATTAAAATAAGAATTTCAAAAGTTCTATGTGTTTGTTTGGTAAAACCAAATTAAAACTCTTTTAATTTATTTTCATAAGTCACATATAATATAGTTTATTGTCCCACATTGTTTACTTGGATTTCCATATCCAATCTTAATTAAATAAACTAATTACCACATACTAAATAAATTTCCCACTTGACCAAATATCACAAAATTATAATCTCATTATAATTTTATTTAATAATTAATATACCACCTTAAATTATTAAATTAAAACAATAATATAACATCTCATGTTATATTATAACTCTCTAAATTATAAATTAATTTAATTTAGAATATTATCTAATGAATTTAGATTAATAAATATTTACTAGCAACCATTACATCAATAAAATATTTCTCTCATCAATTTCAACAATAAGCGCATCAAATAAATATTTATATATTAATAAATATTTAATATTACAATTTGAAATTTCGGATCGTTACAGATGGTGGAGCTGACAGATAGTGATTCGGACACTAAAGTTGAAGCTGATCAAGCATCAACGGAGGTGCAGGATCTGAGAAACAAGGTTTCTTCTCTGGAAAGGCTGTTGGAGATAAAGAAGCTGCTAAATAATCAATTGCGTCAGGCGTTAATAGAAATAATAGAAGAACAAGATAAGCTTAAAATCTAAATTGATCAGATGGGAGCCACAAGCAACACATAATGTGCAGCTCCGAGCAAGAAGGGGAAAAGAAAGATAGAAGACTATGAATTAGGAAAATCCGATAAGAACAAAGGAAAAAGAATATGTTATCTTTGCGGTTATGAAGGACATACTACTCTGTATTGTCCTGACTATAAACCAGGAGCATGTTTTATCTGTGGGATAGAAGGTCATCAGGCGAAATGTTGTCCAAGAAAAAAGGTGTAGCAACTAGGTAGTATAGATTCTGTGGTGTAGGTGTTTTTAATGTAATATATAGGATAAGTATGTTTGTGTAAGTTATGTTCCCAACTTTTGTATTAGTCAAGACTATAAATCCCGACTTTTGTGGTCTCAAAGGGATAGTTGATGTTTAAAGCGTTATGTGATATGCTATGTAAAATATTTATTAAATGAATATGAATCTATGTTTGAGTAAGGAAACAAGTTTATATATTAAACTTATATGATAAGGTTTAGAATGTAAGTTAAATTTATGGTTTTATTTAATCAGATAATACCGCCAAGACGTCGAACTCGAAATCAAAGGGCAGAAGAATCTGTCAACAACGCTGAGGGACAACCACAAGCAGACTCGATGCAGAACTTCATAAATATGATAGCACAAGCTATGCAGCAGGGGATATCAGTCGTTGGGAATCAACCAGACAATCGCTTGGCGAACTTTAAAGATTTTAAGGCTGTAGGACCGCCGAAATTCAAAGGTACAACTGACCCTGCTGAAGCCCAGACTTGGGTCAAAGAGATTGAAAAAACATTCGTGATAGCTAGAGTAGCTGAAGGGTAGAAGACTTCTTTTGCCACTTACATGATGAAGGGTGAGGCGAACTTTTGGTGGGAAGCGAATAAGGCGAGGGCAGGAGAAGGTGTAGTCACATGGCATAGGTTCAAAACACTATTTTTCAAAAATTATTTTTCATCTAGTATGCAGGCTAGGATGGAGGTGAAATTTTTAGAATTGAGCAGGAAAATATGACGGTGTCTGAATACGCCGCTAGGTTTAATGAGTTGGATAGGTTTGCCCCGCATCAAATTGATACGGAGGCTAGAAAGGCGAGAAGGTTTGAGCTGAGATTAAAATCCTGGCTCTACAACAAGGTAGCATTGTTGCAGATCCCTATATTTGTAGCACTCATGGAGAAAGCGATCATAGTTGAGGAGGGAAGTGAGGTCATGAGCCTCTACAATAAGGAGAGAAAGAATAAGGGTAAGACCGAAGGAGCTGGGAATGTGGGAATTAATAGTGGGAGTAGGAGTGGAGATGGAAAGAAGAAGGTGAATAATTTTGGGAATGTTCAGATTAAGTAGGAAGGAGTTAAGAAGCCAGCTGTGCAGTGTAAGACTTGTGGAAAGAACCACTTTGGGGAATGTCTGAAAGGAAAATTCATTTGCTATAAGTGTGGGCAGGAGGGCCATATCTCTCCCAACTGCCCCAATCCTAGGATGAACAGTGGGTGTTTTCTATGCGGGTCGACTGCACACTAGGTGAAGGATTGTCCGAAGAGGAAGGTGAAGACAGGAAGTGTGAATACTGGCACCGGCAGCGGAACTTTAGCAATCACCGGAACGACTTCGTCAAACAAGCCAACAAAATCATCAGCAAAGGTCTACAACATGACAGTCCAGGATACGGCAGCAGCTGGCAATGGAACTCCAGGTAGTATTCATACAACTTTTATTTTATTATACATGATTTTTCTATATATAGTAAATTATTTTATAATGAAAATTTGAGGGAGGAATTTGAGTTCTTTTAGAAATCAAATTTTCGTTTAATCAGAAAGACAAGTTTTATGGGAATAGTTAAAGATCAGTTCTATCAAAGTTGGTCGAGATCTACTTGCGAAGATTGTGTGTGCTATGTACCGTGTATGTATAGGTTTTAAAACGGTGATTCTGGGGACGGAATCTTTATAAGGGAGGGTGAATGTACCAACCCGATATTTTCTATATAATTAAATCAAAAATTTTGCGTATAATTTTTTTTTTAAAGATGAGGATTTGTTCAAGATAATGTGTATATGTTTTTATATGGTAAATAAAAATATATTTATTACATGAATATTTATAAATAATTTTATTTTAGAATTATTGATTATTATAAAGTATATTCTTATAATAATTAATTTTATGGTAGAAAGGTTTTTATTAATTATTTTCCATTAAAATATAATCATATATTATTTAAATAATATATGGAGTGATTTTTAGAGTAATTATAATAATTATTTTATTATACGAATTTTAGTATAGATTATTAAGTTAATTATTTTGCCTTAAATATTAAGGTTAAATATATGAAGAATAAATCAGATATGTAATCCAAACCCTAATTTTGGATTTTTATCAAGGGATGAGAATAATAATATAATATTAATTATATTTTGATTTTTCAGTGCTATAAGTATGTAATGTATGCACGTATTGATAATGATTGGTCAACTATAGTTTATATTTTTGAAACCCTATTTTATTAATTTGTTAACCCTAATTCAAAAAGTCAATTTCAGCTTTAAGAATTGTGTAAGTTGTTTGGTAATTGTGTTAATGTAAATAATTATAGGTATTATACTTAATTAGGTAAAACCCTAATTATAAGAAACTTTAAATTGTAAATTAGAAACCCTAATTAGCTAGAAATCCTAATTGTAAATTAGTAATCCTAATTTGCTAAATTGGTGACCCTAATTGTTAATTGCAAGCTAAATGCTAATTAGTGGACATTAAAACTCTGATGTTAATGTATAATGTAATTAGAAAATTAAACATGATTAAGAAACCCTAATTTGTAAAAATTAGAAACTAATATTATTTTTATTTTTGTGCAAACCCTAATTAGTAATTTTAAAAACCTAATTACTAATTATAAACCCTAATTGTTTAATGATCAAGGTTAATTATGATTAGTAAATTTTAAACACAAGTGTTCAAGTAATCAAATTAGAAAACTAATTATATTTAGTACTTTATATTTTTGGAAACTAAATTTTTATTTATTTTTAAATCCTAATTTTTGAAATCCTAGAATTTTGCTTTTAAAACCTAAAATGGTTCAAACCCTAAACCTTAATCCAAACCCTAAACCCTAAGGGTTTGACAAGTTACCAAAGTGCCATTAAATTGGAAAATCAAAAGACTATTTTGCTCCTCTTGTATTATTGAAGCTAGTATAGGTTTTGACAATAGGGGAAGTTGGTGAACAAATCCAACAACCCCATGTGATGAAAAATGACAGCAACAAGTCTCTAGATCAGCCATACATGCACCATATACTTGTATATATAGATTGAGAGAGAGAGAGAGAGAATTGCTTTTGTTAGCTCATTTTTGTACAAACCCTCAACTGTGACGCCCCAAAATCCAGGTTCTTTAACATCAGATTTGGTGCTCACGATCTATCATCATCATAAGCATTCTATAACTATTACATAAATAATAAACATACATTGTTTATTATAATAAAGTTTCATAACATATGAACATGTCGACTGACATGGTTTGACCAGATCATAACGGTTGATTCGGTTGATGTTATTTGTATTTTATGTAATAGATTCACTCTCTTGCATGTTGGCTATAATCTAGAACTCTTAAATCACTAAAAGATTGCAGGGATTGCAAGTTGTGGAAGCCCAAATATGGCTTGTCTAACTGTTCTTCATTTCTGGGTAACCCAGAAAATGAAGAACATCTCTGACAGCTTGTTCAAGGCTCCAAATCTCGTTGGTTATGCATGTTTTGATGATGTTTATTGTTAGATCGTGTAGTCTTGTATTTGTACTACAAGATCTGACCATCAGCATATCCACAAACAAATTGATCAGTGTTTAATCAATGGTCAAAGTAGCACCCACGAAACTGCCTTATGAATGCTCAAGAACACGAAGAACACATATAGCGATGATTCTGTCACTATAGGTGGTCTTTAGCGACAGATTATTTATAAAAATAATATTTTTATTAAATAATTATAGAAAATTAGTTTTTAATTATTAAAAATACAAAATAAATTATAAAAAATTATTTTAAGGTCTAAAAATTAGTTTTTAATTTTTTTAATATATTTCATAAATATTTAATACTTTGAAAATATTAAAAGTATATATATTTTTTTAATTTTTATATTAAATAAATTATTTAAAATAATTTTAATATTTGAAAAATTATTTAAAATTATATTATGGTATAAGAAAATATTTTAAGTTATTTTTAGTGACTTTTAATATTTTGTGATAAAATTCACTAATAAATTAATATTAATGATAATTAAGTTATTTACTGAATGAATTAAATAAATTAAATAAAAAATAATTTTATTATATTAAAAATCATTTTAAATAATAATAAGGTATTTAAAAATATTTTAAGTTATAAAAGATAACTTTCAATATTTAAAGGTAAATTTTATTAATAAATTATTAATAATGATATTAAAGTTATTTAATAATTATATTAAATAAGTTAGTTTAAAAATGATTTTAATATCAGAGAAATTATTTTAAATAAAAATAAAGTGTTTAAAAATATTTTTAGTTATAAAATATAACTTTTAATATTTAAAGAATAATTTTTTTAATAATTTAATATTAATGATATTAATTTAAGATTAAATGCTATTAAATTTATTTAATAATTATATTTAATAAATAGTTTAAAAATAGTTTTATTATTTTAAAAATCATTTAAAAAGGATATAAATGAATTAAAAATATTTTAAGTTATAATTAATAACTTTTAATATTTTGATAAATAGTACATTAATATTTAAATATTAATGATAATTATTTAAAAATAATTTTAAATATTTTAAAAATCATTTAAGGGTAATATTAATACTTTAAAAGTATTTTGAATTATTATAAATAACTTTAATATTTTGGCAATGGTTTCATTAATAGTTTAATATTAATTAAATATTAATGAAAATAGAATTGTTTAATATTTAAATCATTTAATAATGATTCCGATGTTTGAAAATTCATGATAAATTATAATAAATGTTTAAAAATTATTATAAATAATTTAAAAATAATATGACTGATACTTACAGATATTGAGTTACAGATTAAAGTCTTAGACTCGATAAATACCCGATAAAGTCGTCGGTACACCGACATGTTTCAGAAATTGATCTGAAGTTAGATAATGTGATTAGATAAATGATTATTTGTGATTCAATGGTTGTTAAACCTATGTGCCGATGTGATTAAGTTACGTACTGACTGTAATAAGCAGTATTATGTGTTACGATATGTTATTCTAATCAGTAAAATGATCTTATTACTGATAGGTGATTATATAAAAGATAAAACTAAGTAGCGAGTTGTAAGCAGCGCATCAGGCAAGTATCTTATCTTTGCATTTTCTTTATATAATGGACATGAGTAAGAATGTTTCTAAATTATATTAATACTATATAGATTACTAACCCTGTATTCATACGCTCATTGATTATCAACATGTTAGTATATGGTAATTCAGATATATATATATATATATATATATATATATATATATATATATATATATATATATATATATTCTGTTCGTTAATTTCTATAAATGGTTATACAAGTGTCCCCACTTGGATAATCATTGTATTTAAGCACATGTTGATACACATTTGTCAATTACCCGTATATATATATATATATATATTATATTATATATATATATATATATATATTAAGTTATAGATTATTGTTGAACAAGATAAAATCTTTGATTTGGAACCCAGACAAGTATGAACATCCCTACACGGGAAAACTTTTATGCGCCCAAGGCGGACAGAGTGAACGATACCCTCGTTCTTGCATGTAGTGTTGATCAATACAGGGTACAACGGGCTGATCACCCCCATGCCCGTAAGTTATGACGGTTTACAGATGAAGTTCTGTTTAACCTTTTCGAAAATGAAAACAATGTTCATAGTATGTCACCTTAACCCTATTTATAGTCATTACGTAGTTTCAAAAATTTGAAAGAGGGTTGTTACGTTATTATTATCGATTCAGATTATTTCACAACTATTGCATTGTTGTAGATGGATAGTATAAAGAAAATATTTAAATTCTTTCAGCTTATATATATAATTGCTATTACTTGCTGGGCACTCAAATGTTTATCCTTGCTTAATTAAAATATTTTCAGCTAAGTGTGAAGAACTAGAAGGCTCATGCAGAAACAAAGGAAAATGAAAGCTAACCAAATAAGATTTGTGGTATTCTATGTAATAGTTTGATATTATTAAGTTAATGATATATATATTATCTATCATGCTATGTAAGAAATGTATTAAAGGTTATGTACTTGGGAGCTAGACTCTGGTAATTATGTAAATTAAGTTTAACATTTATATTATTGTTATTATTATTAGTATTATTCCACTCATAGAAAATGGTATCGTGAAGCACGGAGTTCGGGTTTCAAGTACCCGAATTTGGGGGCTTTACAGGCTTGAGATGCCATGTTATGTTTTACTATGTCTCTAAACATGATTCGTAGGTGATGGACATAAAGATAATTTAATCAAACATGAGTTTTAAGCATGTTTCAAAGTGTTAAACAATGCTAGTTATGAATAAATAATATGAACACCATGATCATATGTATGAATAGATTGTGAGACCTCTATATGTAGAAATATAGCCAATGTTATAAAGAATGATGAATACATAACCTTTATGCTTTAATTTCATAGAAAGTCGTGAACTAAAACTTGTAAAAATGAACTTAGGAGTGGTTATATACTTATATAACGACCTCTAGCATGCATGCATGAGAAGTGTAAGTGTATATGTGTGTTAAAGTTTGGACTGAAACTAGGAGTGCAAAGCTCAACCTTGGTCTGGCCAGGGGACGGCACAGTTGCGCCGTCCCTAAGCCTAGATAGGGCGCATCTGCGCCATCCTGCAGTTACGAATAAGTTATGTTTTTACTCTGAAGTTCAAGGCATGCTTATATGATTACTTTAATTTGCAATATATGACATGTTATATAATATGTAAGAAGCATGTTATGTGATAAAGATGAATGTTAATTAGGACTTTTAAAATGTTAAAGTCCAAAGGAATGTTTTCAAGATATAAAGCAATGATACGTTGTTTGAATTTGTGATCTGATTTGTGCTATGAAAATATAGGATAGGTGATGTTGTATGAAGTTACAACTAAGATAGAAGTTTATGCGTACATTTGAACTTACCTATATGAGTTTTTAACGTGTTAACCATATAGCGAGTCAAGTGTGTGATAAATATATATGAATGTTGATGTCAAGTACGAGTGGTTAAGGTATACCTATACGTACCTAGCTATTCTAAGAATATGATGAGAAAGTGAAATGTAGGTCTTACGAACCTATTTAGGAAACAATGTAAAATTATTATTACATTGAGAATGTATGAATATATGATTAATGGATATGAATACATGATTATATAACTGTGTAGGAATACATGAAGTGCTGATAACTATAAGTAGTTAAGTCGTAGTTGATAAACTACGAATTAGGCAAGTCATTCAGTTCCTATTTGTTATATGAATTCGATAACTGTTAGTTGAGCAATATTATGCCATGAGAATGTTGATGTATATATATGAAATGCATATGAGGAATGTATAAAATATGAAAGTTGATCTTTGATGATATGCTTGTGAAATAAACCTATATGCCTGTTATATGAGAAGTAACATGCGTAGTAAATATTAATTGATTATGAATGCATGAACTGAAATATACTATTATATGTTATGTGCTGCATGAAAACCTTTTAGAATTATTGGGTTGTCGAGCTCACCCTTGCAAATAACCAATTTTGCAGGTTAAGGATTCACAGTAAAAGTTACGTGCTACTTGATTGATAAAGTTCAATAGTATCGGAGGAGATTGAATTATTATTTAAATAGATGCTCTTGAATTATGTTTAGGTTCTAGGAGATGTACATGGTAGTAGTTTACATTATGTAATACATGTTTAGTTGTACCATGTGATACATAGGGAAATTCGAATCGAGATGTAAACATTTATGCATTAATTCGAATAGACTGAATCATAACATAAATTGATTCAAGTTAAGAAATCAATAAAAGATTTTTTAAAGGAGATTGAAAAAGTTTAAATTATTTCGCATATTTTTTTAACATTGAATATGATGTAAGACAGGAATGGTAATGACCAAGATTTGAAACTTATAAAAGTTTGGGGTCATTGTACAGATCCTGAAAATGGAAAGAATTTATTTTCTAAATTGTAATAAGTAGAGTTATATTCATTAAGTTATGAAAAAAAGATATAAATAGTTTGACGATAGTAGTATCGTGACGGACTAGATTCGAGGTTTGAAGGGACCTAGATTTGGGGGCGTCACAATACGAGTATGTATGAATGATGATATGTTGTATATAATGAATGATTATACTAGTTAGCATATGAGAGGAATACATACATAATACATTATAATCCTTTAAGCCTAATGGAATTGAATATGTAGAATTTAGTAGGAATTGTACAAGCCCAAGTGTAGGAAATGTTTAGGCCTAATGTTGGATAATGCAAGGCCAACGATTACGTAAAAGGTAATTAAACCTAAAGCCCAAATTAAGAACCGGATCTGTGGATTGATCTAATGGGTAAGAAAAACCCATGGGGTAACCCATGTGGGCCCCATAAGTGAGTCATGGTTGACCATGTGTGGTGAGTAAGTAAGTTGTGTGATGGCTGTGACACCCCAAATTCGGACACCTCAGTCCCACAGATTTGGTGTTCACTGTCCAATTAACTCATAACTAACTACCCAAAAACAAAGGATATAATTAAACTCAAAAGTTTAAACAATCAATCTCCCATGAAAGGGTTACATAATCTAAAATAAATCCCAGGTCATCTAACTTTATTACAATCATTAGCGAAAAAATTAAAACATAGCTATAATCAAAACTATTACATAAGCTTCATAAATAAAAGGTAAATTAAGCATCGCCTAATTAAGCATCGCCTAATTAAGCATCATGCCCTTGTCCTTGCTGGTAGAAAACTCTTCAAACTTCTTAACTTCAACTGCATTATTTTGTGCAAGAGTGAGAAAATAATTTCTCACAAGAAGAATATACAATAACGTTTTATGAATACAATTCACTGAGCTTTCAATGGTAAAGTATTCTTACCAGAACAATAAACTTTAATTCACAGCTATGAGTTCAAAAGAATAATGAATGTTATGTTAAGTTATCAATAGATATCAACAATCAAAAAATACACTGAGGGTCACAAGACCACGAACTATCCTCTAGGTTTTCATGTGTTTTT
>CM029017.1:165464564-165502755 GCA_016801055.1 Panax notoginseng | reverse complement strand
TTTCTCCTCTAATTCCAAGATTCAGTTTTCTCGCTAGGTAATTCCTTATTTTCTTCAATCAATTTCATGGAAAAGTGAATTTTTATTTACCCTACGTACGGTTTGGTTTCCATAAATATTGGATCTTTTGCCTCGGTTCTCCGAACAGAGGAATCGATTTTCGTTTCTCTTTTCATATGGATCTGTGTTCGGTGTTCCTTAATTTATTGGTTTTATTTGGTTTGGTCTTACAGGAACCTGTTTCCAGCAGCCATAGTGATAATGATTCAACACAAAAGGCCAATTCTTTGGAGAAATTCGTTCACTTCAAGGCGATATTTAGGCAAAGATTAATACACTCAGTTTGCTCAGTACACTCAGTTTACTATGGAAATTTGTGATTGATTTCTACTTTTGGATTAAACACTCTTTTTCTCTTGACACAGTTTCGGTTATTAACCGAATAACCGAGTAACAAATTCGGTTATTCAGTTACCTTATATTTCGGGTTGTTGTTCGGATATTTGAAAATGGTGAAATTTGGTTTTCGGTTATAACCGAATAGCTTATTTGGTTCGGTTATAACCGAATGCTCAGCCCTAGTTGTAATCATCTTCTAGCAAGGTAAAACCTTACTTTTCTTATTTTTAGTTTTCTTCTAAATTTCTAGTTTTTATATACATGAATAATTTTCTGTAAAATTGGTGTGAAGGGGTAATTGTTTATTATGTGATTTTATATGATAATTATTGATATAAGTTGTGTTCATATGGTTTATAGATAATTTAGAGTAAATTGATTCATGTGATATATTTTATTATGGAGGAAATCATATTATAATGAGTTTACATTGATATATGTTGAATATGGTTTAAATTAGCAGCAAAATTGGTACTCAATTCATTGTATAATATATAAATTAGCTATTGATTGTGAAAGTAATGAAGAAACGAAAACAATGTAATTAGAACCAACTATTTTGGTTGTAAAACGAATTCACAGTGAAGAATTTCGCTTTGAATGTCAAAAGAAGAGGAAATAAGAGAAATAGTGAAATTTAAAGGTTGTAATCTTGATGTGTATGTTGTTTATGTGATTAGAAACGTGTTAGAAATATTAGTTTATATTTCTGTAAACATATTACACATTGGGTAGGTTGGTATGGTTGTTAGAAAAGGGTTTGTAGGCCTAATTTTACTTTCTATAGTGTTCGGGATCATAATTCGCGAACTAGCAGAAGGGACCCCCGCCCCGGCGGGGGGGGGGGGGTGGTTTGTTTCGCAAAATTGTGAAGAAAAAAAAATTTGACCGGACATATTTTACTAAAATGAGCATAACGTTTGCATATGAACTCCGATTGATGCGATTCAAGATGTTCCGGAACGAGGACGAGTAGACCTACAACTTTTGTTCTTTAAGTTTGTCAATTTGATGTCAGGAACAGGGGTCAAAATGGCCATTGTTGTGACTAATATGTATTAGGAGGCAATCGGAGGGCGTCGGGCATGCACGTATGCAAGTGTAGTGCTTCTGACGATAAAAGATGTTTTCCTAGGTTATAAAGCATGAATATTAGTAAATATAATGATGCTTAACAGTAATAAATGATATATTAAATAAGTTGTATAAGCATACTAAGCACACACAAGAGAGACGAATCGGGCGTGTGACGAATTAACGTCGAAACGTCGTGCCAAGTGTTAATGAACTTAAAAAGTGTTTCAATTTAATTGAAATAAATATTATAAGATATGGAATAGGGTTAATATAAAACCAATAATGATTCCTGGCAAGACTTAAGCACTTGAATGAACTTCGAGTTTGACTAAGAAGAAATATAGTGAGTTATAAGTCTAAAGTTAACACAATCGAATTGAACATTGTGAATTAATTAATGGGAAGGGTTATAAGATGTAGATTAAAGTTTATATTATAACTACTATACATTGCTATATGACTAATAGTTTATGTGCATGATTATATAATTGTGTAGAGCACGTGAAGTGCAGATAGCTTTAAGATGTTAAACTATTATTGGTAAATCACGATCAAGACAAGTCTTTCAGTTCCTATTTGCTATGTAAATTTGATGATGAACTGTTTGAAATCTTTATTGCAAATAGCATGATGTGTTATATTAATGTTGAAATTATGAAATGTTAAAGTCAATTTATGACACCGTTGATTGAGTAATGAATGTTGATTGAGTAAGGAACTCAATCTTTATACTTGTTATATGAGCTACAACATGTATGTAAGACCCCAACTTTTATAAATAAAGATGAATTTTCTATAAATATCATTTTTGAATATTATGGAGTAAATTTGATATAATGTTATAATTGTGGGTAATATTTATAAATTTTACAAAGTACGCAAGTTGTTATATAATATTCGATTGGTTGGAGAATATTCGTTTTAACAAGGAATATTCGTACAACGACACAATTATTGGTGGACCCCATAACGAAATTATTGTCGGATTGAGAAAACGACAAAAATACTTTATGAAAATAACGACGGAAGTTTTACCGTTAACTGTTGAAACACCCGGTGTTAAAAGTACAGTAATACGCGTGGTTGCATAGTAGCACACAATATTGATTATTAATGCTTACGTGAGAAGTCACTCAGTTTTGTTCAATTATTGCTACAGTAATTGCTGCATAGTATTTCACGTTATTTGATTCAATTATTGTCAATATTTTATATATTATTAAATCAATAATTGAGATGACAAACTTATTAATATTATTATTTGTAATATTAACGATGTGTAGAAGTTTTGTCAAGGAGAGGTTTGGTCACCTAATTGCGCGTCAATGGGGAGAAATCCTTATTGGAAAGCCCCCTCTTTCCTGGGAACGACCTGGTCGATTAATAGTGTGAATTATAATAATGATGATGAGTTTTGTTTTATTAGTATTATTAGTGTAATAAAATAGAAAAACTTTTTATATAAAACATAATACTTTTATAAATTTATTCGTTTTATTAGACTATAAATAGAATATATAATATTCTATTATGCATAGTATTTTGTATAGTAAAATCTTTTTATATAAAACAGAATATTTTTATAAAGTTATTTATTTTATTAGACAATAATTAGAATATATTATATTTTATTATGTATAGTGTTGTATAGTGCCTGCATAGTGTTTTACATAGTAAAATCTTTTTATATAAAACAGAATACTTTTATAAAGTTATTCGTTTTATTAGATTATAAATAGAATATATTATATTTTATTTAAAAGATTTTGTTTTAAATCTGGACCGCCCATTTAAAGTAAATTAATCTGGACCGTTCATGAATTAGTTACTATGCAGTTCATTCTTCTATATTCCTTCATTATTTCTTACGAATTCACTGAAACTCTAGAGAGAGAAACTATAGAGAGAAAGAAGAAAAGTGTTCTGCTACTTCACTACTTCTATATCTAGTACTTTTCTTTCTAAGGTAGGGGGTATTATTTCTTTTGTATTCATGAATAGAACTTCTGTTATTCCATTCTTTATTATTCTGTTGGAATAACCTGTATACGCGGGCTACCCTATACTTGGTGAAATTCTTCTGTTATTCTATTCTTTATCATTATGTTAGAATAACCTGTCTATACGAAGTACCGTATGCATGGTGATTTCTGTTATTATTCCGTTCTTTATCATCATTCTATTGGAACATCCTGTCTGTTCTTTACGCATGACCTGGTTCCATTATTTATCATTCTATTGAAACATCCTGTCTGTGCTTTACGCATGACCTGGTTCCGTTCTTTATTATTCTATTGGAACATCCTGTCTGTGCTTTACGCATGACCTGGTTCCATTATTTATCATTCTGTTGGAACATCCTGTCTGTGCTTTACGCATGACCTGGTTCCGTTCTTTATTATTCTGTTGGAACATCTTGTATGTGCTTTACGCATGACCTGGTTCCATTATTTATCATTCTGTTGGAACATCCTGTCTGTGCGTTTATGCATGACCTGATTTCGTTGTTTATTATTCTGTTGGAATAACCTGTCTGTGCGGTCTATCGCATGCCTGATGATTTTTTTTGTTATTTCATCCTTTATTATACTCAGTTGATTAAAGTTTTGACTTCTATACTCCATGAAATTAGTGGAATATCCTTGATATTTGCGCTTCATCCAGTATCTTTTCATGGAAATATTCTTCTGAGCATTCTTGAGTTTTACTCTACAAAGAAGTATCATGTTGATAATTTGGACGTTATTAGTTTCTGGATAAATTAATTCTTGAACTTATTTTATTAAATTTTTATATCATTGTCATCATCATCATGTTTATATTATGTTGAAAGTCATCTGTGGCCTGTAGTGCTTAGATCGACTTGGTATGATTATGACCAGGGATTATTCGGTGTAATCATGACCGTAATGTTATAAATGATGTGGAAAAAGTCCTCATTGGCCCGTAGTGCATTGATGGACAGTTGTTGGCATGATCATGACCATTAATGGATACACGAATATCCTTGACCCGTAGTGTATGGATAATTTGTTATCGTGTTACTAAAGAATATCCTTGGCTGTAGTGCAGGGGTGATTCAATGATGTGGATTATTTATTAATCTGAGTCTCAGCGATAAAAGTGATGAAAAACCTTTTAAATCATAAATGATAGTAAATTTTATTTTCTACTTGACTCTTTTAATGTATTGCTTGTTCCGCTGCAGTTAAACTTGATGTTTGTTATATTGTATCAGTTTAACACTATTGAAGACTAAGGATAATTTATTCTGCTTGATCTTAGTCATAATATTTCTTACTGAGCTAGTTGAGCTCACCCTTTCTTTCACTGTTCTCTTTAGGAAATGAGAACGTAGCAGGGACTAGTCGGGGAACGGAATGATGGTCCAAAGGATAGCATTAGTAGTCCTCACTATTCTGTGAAATAGTGTGTTAATAGATGTAATGAGGACCCCATTGAGTTTGTATACTGTCTAGAAGATAATATTTGTATTAAAACTCACAACTCATGTTGTATAATTAAGTTTTTATTTGTATTGTGTACCATGTATTTGACGACTCAAGATTGGTGATGTATACCTATTTTGGGGTCGTCACAGTTGGTACCAAAGCTTAGGAATATGATCCCTGGCTAAGATGTGAGACTAGAACTAGGAGGGGAGAGACGAAAAATTCCTTCGCTAGTATGACCTACCTAAGTTTATTTGGTATTTAATTGGTTGGTCAGAGTATAGTGATAATATGTTACATGTCAATTAACCCTTGTTTTGTGGCAGTATTTGAAAATGACATCCGAGAATGTTGAGAATATCAATGGAGCACAGGAGACGGTTGAGTCACCACAAATCAACACCCAGGATAATGTGCATCAGGAAGGAAATAATCCTTCGGTGAACAACAACACCGACCAAATGGCGAACGACGAAATATTTAGGAACTTTCTGTAATTCGTACAACATCAGGAAAGAGATGTGAGGGCCCCGAATCCAGGTCCCAAATCACCTCGGATCCGGTTCGATCATTCTATACAACTATTACTATTTGCGGAAGATATAAACATAAATTATTTATACATTACATTTAAGACACTATTCCCCAAGGTCGAGTAACCTTAACTTAATCACATTACATAACTTACTTAACACATAACCTTAAAATACAACACTTATACAATTTAGCTGCACACATATCTTAACGCTGGAACTGTCTTTAACCTTTCCTTGTATCCGACGCATTCGTCTTAATATGCAATGTTTTATCATGATATAGCAAGGGTGAGCATAAGGATTGCCCAACAAGTTTAAATTCAACAATATAACGATATATCATGATTGAAGAATTTGAATAATAAGCTGGCTATAATTCAACAATATAATTGTGAACTAGCAGGAACAAGTTTATGACTGAATAAGTATATAACATGAACAAATATATCTTGACCAACTGGTAATGAAGGTGATCAGCCTTTCATACCTGACTTATACATACAATATGTACAGAGTACAATTCATGGCAACTAGCAATGATTAACCATAAGCTTATCTGAATGAAACACTCTTAGTAGAGTTAAGTAAAAACAAACTTGCCTGAACCATTGATTACCACTACACAATTTATACGCTTTATCCGAAGACCTAATATTAGTAATATAGATCTCCAATATTAGAATAATATCATCACAATAATAATACTATTATATATATAAGCATAGAATAACCTAAACACATAACACATAACACATAATCCTATCAGTCTATAACACACATAAGACTTTGTATCAAGTCAAACTATTTAAGTCCGAGTTGAAACCGACACAATTCTAACATCCCGACGGTCTAGTCGGACTTTTATCGAGTCTAAGTTCAATTAAACTCTGCCTAAACACTTAACAATTAACTCAAATAATTTTAATATTAGTCAAAATATTTTTCACAGACTTGTAATAATTTTTAAATAATTATTACTATTTATCGTAAATTTTTAATAATTAAACTCGTATTTAAATGAATTAAATACCACATAATTCTTTTATCATTAATATTTATTTATTATCAAATATTAATGGCATACATGTCATAATATTATAATATATTTATAATATATCAAAGTATTTTTAATACCTTAAAATCATATTTATATGATTTTTAAACACTTAAATCCATTATCCAATAATTTCTTTTAATATTAAAATATTAATATTTTCCTGGCAAAATATCAAAAGTTATATTTTATAACTTAAAATATTTTTCTAACACTTAAATCATTTTTTATATGATTTATAAAGCATTAAATCCATTTTTTCTTAATTTATTTAATATATTCATTAAATAAACTAATTACCATTAATAATAATTAATTAATGAAATTCATCACAAAATATCAAAAGTCATTGAAAATAACTTAAAATATTTTCTTTTACCATAATATAATTTTTCATGATTTTTCATGAATTAAATCTATTTTTAAATAATTTATTTAATTTTGTAATTAAATAAATTAAATACCATTTATATTCCAAAAATATTAAATATTTATGAAATATACTTAAAATAATTAAAGACTATTATTCAGAATTTAAAATAATTTTTTAGAATTTATTTAGTATTTTTAATAATTAAAATCTATTTTTTTTCTATTTTTAATTAATTTCCGGAAATTAGAAATTAATTAATAGTAAAACCGTCGCTAAAGGTAGCTTTGGTGACACAACCGTCGCTGAAAGTGTTCTTCAGCTGTTCTTCCTCAAACCCAGAAAAGCATGTCAGTGTGTAAGGGGGGTGGTTTGACCGGTTATAATTTCTTGTCTAACAGGTTTCTGGGTTTGTTTAAGCATTGATATAGTAGTACGCATGTAATAAAACAACTAACAACTAACTTCATGGCCAAACAACAATACAACTGAGAGATCTAAGCTCTCAATCTTCTTGTCAGAGACTGGTCTGGGTTTTCTGGGTAACCCAGAAACCCAGGCAGTTCATGGTGCCTAGTTTGAATCCTCCTATCATGCGTTCTGGGTTTTGTTTGTGTAAAGTAATGGATGTATCCTGTAGTGGAGATGTCAGGCTTCATTTATATAACAACAAATCATCATAACAACAACAGATTCACACGATTAAAGCCGGTCAAACTAGGGGTCAGGACACGGTTCTTGAATATCTGGGTTTTCCCAGAATCTTCATCAGGTCATACGGTTAACGGTCGTTTGACCATCATTAACTACGAATCAGTTAAGGATCTGAGTAATATAAGAGCATATACGTGTAGTCCATATGTCCAGCTACAACATCAAACTAACACCATATCATAAACCATTACCAGAAGCAAGATCAAGGGCCTAGAAAATCACTGCCAGATTTCTGGAAATTTTCTGGGCTGCCCAGAAAGCATAGCCGTGGTCGGTTAACGCCTTTTGACCGCTTGTATCATACAATCTAGACTTGCTATGACCTTGATTCAAGTTTCAGAACAAAGACCACATGGCATACTATAGATTCATAACATAAAACACATAAAACACGTAAAATACACGGATCTAAAGGTCCTGACATATGACCGTCAGACCAAACTTTTAAACTTTTTCCAGATTTTAAAAATCATCAAAATCATGCATCTAGATGTTATAGATCCTTGATCTAACAACCCAGATCACTTACTAACACCCTAATACACAACTTTAACCAACAAATTATAACATCTAACACAAGATCAGAGGATTTCTAAATTTTAGGGTTCTTACCACTTTGAAGCTTTGATCTTTAATTGTGACTTTGATGATCTTATCTTGTTGTATGATTACATGATCTAGGCTTGTTTTCTCACACTCTCTTACTCTAACTCCCGAATTTCTAGAGAGAAAAAGTGTAGGATAAAAATGAAAATGAAAGTATGCATTTTCTCTTCCTTAATCTATATAAATGATGTGATTCAATGTTTCTAGCACATCTAAATGACTGATAATTGACACATAGCTAAGGCTAGGGTTAGGGTTTGGTCACCAACCCAATATCTTGGCAAGATTTATACTCCAACCTATTAAAAATCTAAAAAGGGCATTATGGTCATTTTAATTTTATATTTAATGGCATTCTTGTCAATTAGCCAAACCCTTAGGGTTTAGGGTTTGGTTAGAGTTTAGGGTTTGGAAAACTTTTAGGGTTTAGGGTTTGAACCCTCAAGTTTAGCAAAATTTGATTTTTCTAAAATTCCAATTTAGGTTTCCAAAAATAGAAATTTAATATTTCTAACTTATAATTAGGTTTTACTAATTATATTAAAATTTCTAATCATAACTTAAGCTTGCTAATTAGGATTAATATTTCCTAATTAAAATCGCTAATTACGCAATTAGGGTCAAAATCACGGATTAGGGTTTACAAACCACTAATTAGGGTTTCTAATAGAAAAATAATTTTTCTAAATTAGAAATTAGATTTTCGTAATTAGATTAGGGCTTTCTAATTACTATAACTTGAAAATTAGGATTAAGATTTCCTAATTAACATTAAAACTATTTAATTAACACATAGGTTTTTCCCTATTTACAAATTAGGGTTTCAAATCAGTAATTAGAGTTTTCAAAATGTGACATTAGGGTTTGCTAATTAATTAAGATTTTCTCTAATTAATATAATAATAAATAACACTTATGCAATATAATAATCATTTAAATTCCCAGATTAGGATTTCATGCGCCGAATTAGGGTTTCAGATTCCCAGAACTGAAATTAGGGTTTCCAGAACCGGTTTCTAAGATTTCTTGTTAATCGTTAGGGTTTTCTAACCGAACGTTGACGTTCTTAATATATACCTAGGGTTTGTTACAGATATCAATTATCTGGTCAACCCTTGACCCTTAACCACATACTATACACATATACAGAGAACATATTTACGTTTTTCTTAATCTTGAATAATTCACCTAAATTATTCACAGAATTTTGAAATCCTCAAAATTTCATCTTAAAAATATCAAACGTATACACTTATTTTCTATCTAGGCTCTAATTTTGAACCTTAAATCAATTAATAAAATTTTTAAAAATATTCTAAATTCTCGGGTTGTCACATTCACCCCTTCTTCTAAAAATTTTGTCCCCGAAATTTACCTTACACCTTACATCTTACTCCATACACCATACACCATACATACACAGCATCTCATCCTACCCAATACACCACTCACAATAGTACAAATTTTCAAAATTGTGCTGAGGAGTCATATAGACTATTTGTCTTTCATTTTCGCAAAGGTTTTATGGAAATTCATCCGCAAACCGTCATTACTTATGGACACAAAAGGTGATTAGCCCGATATGCCCTGTACTGGCCAAGTACTGCTTTTATCTGTTTCTCGTCACTGCCAAAGGCACAAAAATTCTACCTCAGTCTTATTGGATTCCGCACCAAAACAATTTGGTTCGGAAAATTTCTTTCAATGAACACTTAGAGTTTTCATAAACTTTAGTCTAGCTGAATTGAATAGCATAGACCCATATCAATAATTCAATTCAATCGAATTATTTAGGTGTAGCCAAACCCCGTTGGCAAATTAAACTTTTGAAAACATTTTCGAGAATGACGTCATGATGCCGTATTGTATTAACAGTCTGTTTGAGGATGCCATCATTGTATGACTTTGTCATAACACATCATACAATAGTGGAACAACGATTTTAGATCAAATTCACACTAAGTATTCCTGTATTTACAACTCCATCAAATTTTTATCATCTCTGCATCAGGTTACATGGTACATGAGTGATAATTAAAACATATTTTGATATTTCAAATCGTTCGCGTCTAGCTGAAATAAGTAGCATAGACTATACTTTAAACCGTTTCAAAAATGATTATGAGTCTACATATTTTATTTTAGAGGCACATAGTGCGTATTTAGTTTGATGTCAAAATTTCGAAGTCTAGCATAGCTAGGAGTTTTGAAAAACTTATTTCTTCACTAGTAATCATTTGCTTAACAATCTATCTGTTCCTATTATCCTCAATATTCTGTTTACACACAACTATACCCAGTTCGTCACACCACACTTATGAGTTCATTTACTTGTCACAATCATATGAGTTTAAGAACTTGTCCTAGTCAGACCTTTGGCGTCCATTCACTGAGGGATTCATAAATATTTCATATAACTATGAATCAAGAATGTCACATAAGTATGAGTTTTAAGAACTCGTTCTTAACCTGATATTCTCTACCTATGACCTATCTATCTGTTATACACATGAGAAAGGAATCACCCTCTTAACATGCATATAGCAAATAGCGCGACACAAGCATTTCAATGATTATCATTGCCAGAAACTAAGTAGTTTTTACACCAAGTACAATCCCTTGCCCATACAAGGAATCATACAACTCAGCTGCTAACATGAGTCCTCAATTGAATCCCCACCTAACACTAACACCCTTCTCAATACGAATTTCATTCAACTCATATTCATAATCCTTTCCTGAATTTGTACCCATTCATAGTACAACTGTCACCCAGCAAACTTGCTGTAAACTTTTCAATCATTCGTTTAATCCTTCTTCATACTATAACCTTATCAGATCACGGGGTGATCTCATCGTGTACATTACGATTCATTTCTATGCTATGATCGTTTTGTTTTACGATCTACTATCACTGTACTTTCAGTCTTTTAGGCTCTATCTATTCCTCACTATTATTTAACTTTTATTATCAGAGTTAGGGAACTCTGTATCTTATAACTCGTCGAGATTCGTCTTTGAATCTTACCGACCGACTAACTCTATTTGAGTTAGTACTTATTCTAAGCACTGCGATTATTGGTCTCAGATATTCCTACCTAAGCTTCATAACCAACAGCTCTGATACCAACTGTGAGGGCCCCGAATCCAGGTCCCAAATCACCTCGGATCCGGTTCGATCATTCTATACAACTATTACTATTTGCGGAAGATATAAACATAAATTGTTTATACATTACATTTAACACACTATTCCCCAAGGTCGAGTAACCTTAACTTAATCACATTATATAACTTACTTAACACATAACCTTAAAATACAACACTTATACAATTTAGCTGCACACATATCTTAACGCTGGAACTGTCTTTAACATTTCCTTGTATCCGACGCATTCATCTTAATCTACAATGTTTTATCATGATATAGCAAGGGTGAGCATAAGGATTGCCCAGCAAGTTTAAATTCAACAATATAACGATATATCATGATTGAAGAATTTGAATAATAAGCTGGCTATAATTTAACAATATAATTGTGAACTAGCAGGAATAACTTTATGACTGAACAAGTATATAACATGAACAAATATATCTTGACCAACTGGTAATGAAGGTGATCAGCCTTTCATACCTGACTTATACATACAATATGTACAGAGTTCAATTCATGGCAACTAGCAATGATTAACCATAAGCTTATCTGAATGAAACACTCTTAGAAGAGTTAAGTAAAAACAAACTTGCCTGAACCGTTGATTACCGCTACACAATTTATACGCTTTATCCGAAGACCTAATATTAGTAATATAGATCTCCAATATTAGAATAATATCATCACAATAATAATACTATTATATTTATAAGCATAGAATAACCTAAACACATAACACATAACACATAATCTTATCAATCTATAACACACATAAGACTTTGTATCAAGTTAGACTATTTAAGTCCGAGTTAAAACCGACACAATTCTAACATCCCAACGGTCTAGTCAGACTTTTATCGAGTCTAAGTTTAATTAAACTCTGTCTAAACACTTAACAATTAACTCAAATAATTTTAATATCAGTCAAAATATTTTTCACAGACTTGTAATAATTTTTAAATAATTATTACTATTTATCGTAAATTTTTAATCATTAAACTCGTATTTAAATGAATTAAATACCACATAATTCTTTTATCATTAATATTTATTTATTATCAAATATTAATGAAATACATGTCATAATATTATAATATATTTATAATATATCAAAGTATTTTTAATATCTTAAAATCATATTTATATAATTTTTAAACACTTAAATCCATTATCCAGTAATTTCTTTTGATATTAAAATATTAATATTTTCATGGCAAAATATCAAAAGTTATATTTTATAACTTAAAATATTTTTCTAACACTTAAATCATTTTTTATATGATTTATAAAGCATTAAATCTATTTTTTCTTAATTTATTTAATATATTCATTAAATAAACTAATTACCATTAATAATAATTAATTAATAAAATTCATCACAAAATATCAAAAGTCATTGAAAATAACTTAAAATATTTTCTTTTACCATAATATATTTTTTCATGATTTTTCATGAATTAAAACCATTTTTAAATAATTTATTTAATTTTGTAATTAAATAAATTAAATACCATTTATATTCCAAAAATATTAAATATTTATGAAATATACTTAAAATAAATAAAAATTATTTTTCAGAATTTAAAATAATTTTTCAGAATTTATTTAGTATTTTTAATAATTAAAATCTATTTTTTTTCTATTTTTAATTAATTTCCAGAAATTAGAAATTAATTAATAGTAAAACCGTCGCTAAAGGTAGCTTTGGTGACACAACCGTCGCTGAAAGTGTTCTTCAGCTGTTCTTCCTCAAGCCCAGAAAAGCATGTCAGTGTGGGGGGTGGTTTGACCGGTTATAATTTCTTGTCTAACAGGTTTCTGGGTTTGTTTGAGCATTGATATAGTAGTACGCATGTAATAAAACAACTAACAACTAACTTCATGGCCAAACAACAATACAACTGAGAGATCTAAGCTCTCAATCTTCTTGTCAGAGACTGGTCTGGGTTTTCTGGGTAACCCAGAAACCCAGGCAGTTCATGGTGCCTAGTTTGAATCCTCCTATCATGCGTTCTGGGTTTTGTTTGTGTAAAGTAATGGATGTATCCTGTAGTGGAGATGTCAGGCTTCATTTATATAACAACAAATCATCATAACAACAACAGATGCACACGATTCAAGCCAATCAAACTAGGGGTCAGGACACGGTTCTTGAATATCTGGGTTTTCCCAGAATCTTCATCAGGTCATACGGTTAACGGTCGTTTGACCATCATTAACTACGAATCAGTTAAGGATCTGAGTAATATAAGAGCATATACGTGTAGTCCATATGTCCAGCTACAACATCAAACTAACATCATATCATAAACCATTACCAGAAGCAAGATCAAGGGCCTAGAAAATCACTGCCAGATTTCTGGAAATTTTCTGGGCTGCCCAGAAAGCATAGCCGTGGTCGGTTAACGCCTTTTGACCGCTTGTATCATACAATCTAGACTTGCTATGACCTTGATTCAAGTTTCAGAACAAAGACCACATGGCATACTATAGATTCATAACATAAAACACATAAAACACGTAAAATACACGGATCTAAAGGTCCTGACATATGACCGTCAGACCAAACTTTTAAACTTTTTCCAGATTTTAAAAATCATCAAAATCATGCATCTAGATGTTATAGATCCTTGATCTAACAACCCAGATCACTTACTAACACCCTAATACACAACTTTAACCAACAAATTATAACATCTAACACAAGATCAGAGGATTTCTAAATTTTAGGGTTCATACCACTTTGAAGCTTTGATCTTTAATTGTGACTTTGATGATCTTATCTTGTTGTATGATTACATGATCTAGGCTTGTTTTCTCACACTCTCTTACTCTAACTCCCGAATTTCTAGAGAGAAAAAGTGTAGGATAAAAATGAAAATGAAAGTATGCATTTTCTCTTCCTTAATCTATATAAATGATGTGATTCAATGTTTCTAGCACATCTAAATGACTGATAATTGACACATAGCTAAGGCTAGGGTTAGGGTTTTGTCACCAACCCAATATCTTGGCAAGATTTATACTCCAACCTATTAAAAATCTAAAAAGGGCATTATGGTCATTTTAATTTTATATTTAATGGCATTCTTGTCAATTAGCCAAACCCTTAGGGTTTAGGGTTTGGAAAACTTTTAGGATTTAGGGTTTGAACCCTCAAGTTTAGCAAAATTTGATTTTTCTAAAATTTCAATTTAGGTTTCCAAAAATAGAAATTTAATATTTCTAACTTATAATTAGGTTTTACTAATTATATTAAAATTTTTAATCATAACTTAAGCTTGCTAATTAGGATTAACATGTCCTAATTAAAATCGCTAATTACGCAATTAAGGTCAAAATCACGGATTAGGGTTTACAAACCACTAATTAGGGTTTCTAATAGAAAATTAATTTTCCTAAATTAGAAATTAATTTTCGTAATTAGATTAGGGCTTTCTAATTACTATAACTTGAAAATTAGGATTAAGGTTTCCTAATTAACATTAAAACTATTTAATTAACACATAGGTTTTTCCCTATTTACAAATTAGGGTTTCAAATCAGTAATTAGAGTTTTCAAAATGTGACATTAGGGTTTGCTAATTAATTAAGCTTTTCCCTAATGCAATATAATAATCATTTAAATTCCCAGATTAGGATTTCATGCGCCGAATTAGGGTTTCAGATTCCCGGAACTGAAATTAGGGTTTCCAGAACCGGTTTCTAGGATTTCTTGTTAATCGTTAGGGTTTTCTAACCGAACGTTGACGTTCTTAATATATACCTAGGGTTTGTTACAGATATCAATTATCTGATCAACCCTTGACCCTTAACCACATACTGTACACATATACACAGAACATATTTACGTTTTTCTTAATCCTGAATAATTCACCTAAATTATTCACAGAATTTTGAAATCCTCAAAATTCTATCTTAAAGATATCAAACGCATACACTTATTTTCTATCTAGGTTCTAATTTTGAACCTTAAATCAATTAATAAAATTTTTAAAAATATTCTAAATTCTCGGGTTGTCACAAGAGAGACTCCTATCCAAAATGCAGGTGGAAACATTGGCAACTCTCGGACCGTCATCGCTAAATAGTTCAAGGAGCTGGGACCACCGGAGTTTATTGGAGAACCAAAACCACTTATGGCGGAGACGTGGATAAAATAGATCCCCAAGATATTTGATGTCTTGGGAAGCTCCGAGGAGCAAAAGGTTCCCTTTTCCACCTTTATGTTGCGAGGAAAGGCAGATTACTGGTGGGAATCGGTAAAGCGTACTCAACCTGCCGAACTGAAGATGTCTTGAGAGAAGTTCCAAGAACTATTCAACGACAAGTACTTTCCCAAAAGTATTCGTCACATGAAAGAGGTAGAGTTCATCAAGTTAGAGCAGAACAATATGACCGTGTCGCAGTACGAAGCTAAGTTTGTCGAGTTGTCCCGGTTTGCGTCTCACTTGGTTGACAATGAGGAGAGAATGACGTGGATGTTTCTAAGAGGTTTGAAACCCGAAATACGTCAATATCTAATTTCTCATAAAGTGTGTTTGTATTCAGATGTTGTAAATAGGGCTCAGTTATTGGAGCGCGATAACGAGTCAATGCAACCAAGAGAAAGCAACCGATAAAATGATAATACCAGTGAGAACAGTCATCGAAGCGGTGACAAAAAGCGTGGAGGGAATCAACAGGCCAGAAATAGTAACCACTTTGGTGGTAATCAGGGCCAAAACAATAAGAATGGACATTTCAAGAAGGGGAGATTCAACAATGATGGAAAGACGTCAGCACCAACACCCGTTGTTAAGGAAGGAGAACGACCACCTATCATAAGCTTCAAATGCGGAGGGGAGGGATACATCAGTCCAAACTGCGCGATGCCGTCCAAAGCATGTTATAATTGTGGAAGAGAAGGTCACCTAGCCCGATTTTGTCGTTCACCGAAGACAGGTTTAGCTAGGATAGAGGCACCAAAGGCCGTCCCAGAAAAGTCAAAGCCGGTAATGCAAGGGAGAACGTTTGTAATGACCTCCCAGAAAGCAAGGAACCCTAACGAGGTCATCACGGGTAAGCTTATCATAAACTCTAGCGAAGTCTATACCTTATTTGATACCGGTTCTACCATTTTTTTATTTCTCTTACTTGCGCTCAACGATTAAATTTGACTCCGGAGAAATTAGACTTTAACTTATCTGTGAAAACTCCGTTGGGAGAAACCTTCATTACATCCACTGTTTATAAGTCTTGTTTGGTTCAAATCGGTACCCTCACATTACCTGTCGATCTTATTTCATTAAAAATACTTACATTTAATGTGATTCTAGGGATTGATTGGTTAACTACTCATCATGCAAAAATTGATTATTTTCGTAAGGTTGTTAGCTTTCATATTCCTAACCAACCTATTATGCGAATTCAAGCAACCAAACCATTAAAATCAATCACTGTCATCTCAAGCCATAAAGCTATTCGTTTATTAAAAAACGGATGTCAAGCTTTCTTAGCTCATGTCACGGATCTAAACAAAAATACATCAGTTTTAAATGATATTTCTAATGTTAATAAATTTCCTGACGTATTCCCTGAAGAACTTCCTGGCCTACCCCCAGAGCGTGAAATTGAATTTTTTATCGACCTTGAACCCAGTACAAAACTCATTTCAAAAGCCCCATATCGAATGGCTCCTATTGAACTTCAGGAGTTAAAGACCCAACTGCAGGAATTGTTAGACATTGGCTTTATTCATCTTAGTACTTCTCCTTGGGGTGCTCCTGTTCTATTCTTGAAGAAAAAAGATGGGAATATGCGACTTTGTATTGATTATCGGGAGTTGAATCTTGTCACCATCAAAAATAGGTACCCATTACCACGTATTAATGACCTGTTTGACCAGTTGCAAGGAGCCAAATTCTTTTCAAAGATTGATCTTCGTTCCGGATATCACCAATTAAAGATTAGAACCGATGATATTCCAAAGACGACTTTCAGAACTCGGTACGGGCATTATGAATTCTTAGTCATGTCCTTTGGATTGACTAAAGCTCCTGCTGCCTTCATGGATATGATGAACCGAGTATTCAAGGAATATTTGGATCACTTTGTGGTCGTCTTTATTGATGACATCCTTATTTATTCCAAAACCCTTAAAGATCATGAGCAACACTTGAGGTTGATACTCCAAAAGCTTTGTGAATACAAGCTTTATGCCAAGTTGAAGAAATGTGAGTTCTGGCTTTAGGAAGTAGCATTCCTTGGGCACGTAGTATCAAGTCATGGAATATCTGTTGACCCGGTAAAAATTGAAGCAATTCAAAGCTGGGAGCAACCTAAATCAGTGACCGAAGTACGTAGCTTTCTTGGTTTAGCTGGTTATTATCGGAGATTCGTGGAAGAATTTTCTCGAATCGCTACTCCATTAACTCAGCTGACTCAAAAAGATACAAAGTTCGGTTGGAGCGAAGAATGTGAGAAGAGTTTTCAAGAACTCAAGAGGAGACTCATTTCAGCAACTGTTCTAATAATACCATCTGGCTCGGAGGGATTTGTCATCTACAGTGATGCTTCGGGAAAAGGGTTGGGATGTGTTCTCATGCAACATGGGAAAGTCATAGCTTATGCCTCAAGATAACTCAAAGAATATGAGAGAAATTATCCTACTCATGATCTAGAGTTGGCAGTTGTTGTCTTCGCACTTAAAATTTGGAGGCATTACTTGTATGGGGAAAAAGTGGATATCTTTACGGATCATAAAAGCCTCAAATATTTCTTCACTCAAAAGGAACTCAACATGTGACAACGACGTTGGCTTGAACTGTTGAAAGATTATGATCATACCATCCAATAACATCCTGGAAAAGCGAACGTGGTAGCTGACGCATTGAGTAGAAGATCATATACGGGTACAAGTGCGATATTGTCAACGCAAAGGTCCATTTTGTATGACTTTCAAAGGATGGAGATAGAGTTAAAGACTCCAGGGACCCATGTGATGATGGCAAATATACGAGTAGAACCGACTTTAATTGATAAAGTTAAAGCTCAAGCTACAGACCTGGAGCTGATGCGTATGAGGAAGAAAGTGCAAGAAGGTACTATGCCGGAAGCAAGAATCGATGAAGAAGGAATACTTCGAGTTAACTCCAGACTTTGTGTTCCTAACGACCCTGATTTAAAGTATAAAATCATGATGGAGGCGCACAACACACCGTTTTCAATCCATCTTGGGAGTACCAAAATGTATCATGATCTTCGACATACATTTTGGTGGGGCAATATGAAGAGAGATATAGCGCTGTTTATCTCAAGGTGTCTAGCGTGTCAACGAGTCAAGGTGGAGCATCAAGCACCAAAAGGTCCATTGCAACCACTTAAAATTCCAGAATAGAAATGGGAACACATTACCATGGATTTGGTTACTGGTCTTCCCAAGGTTTCTCAAGGCATAGATGCAATTTGAGTCATTATTGATAGATTGACCAACTCTACTCACTTCTTACCTATATGAGAAACTTATACACTTGAACGTCTTGCTCGTATGTACATAAATGAGGTTGTAAGATTGCATTGTATGCCTGTATCCATAGTTTTTGATTGAGACCCAAGATTCACTTCAAGATTTTGGGTTAGTTTGCAAAAAACTATGGGCACAGATTTACGATTTAGCTTGGCATATCATCCTCAGACGGACGGACAGTCGGAGAGGACGATTCAAACTCTTGAAGATCTATTAAGACTCTGTGTCCTTGACTTCAAGGAAAGTTGGGACAAGTTCTTACCATTGGTGGAGTTTTCCTATAACAACAGTTATCAAGCAAGTATTGGCATGGCTCCATTCGAGGCATTGTATGGAAGAAAGTGTCGTTCTCCAGTATGCTAGGATGAGGTGGGTGAAGCAACATTGTTGGGACCGGAGTTGGTACGTATGACTACGCAAAAGATTCCAACGATCTGACAACATATAAAACCTCACAAGATCGACAAAAGAGTTATGCTGATCTTCATCGAAAGGACGTGGAGTTCAATATAAGAGATCATGTGTTGTTACGTGTTGCTCCATGGAAAGGAGTTACGAGATTTGGAAAGAGAGGAAAGCTCAATCCTCGATTCATCGGCCCATTTTTAATCCTCGATCGAGTAGGAACTGTGGCCTATAGACTCGCTTTACCGCCAAGTATGCCTCGTGTTCATAACGTTTTTCATATATCCATGTTACGTAAATATGCGGAAGACTCGAACCACATTATTGAGTTAGAACCGAATGAAATAGCGAAAGATTTGACGTATGAAGAGGTTCCTGTTCAAATCTTGGATAAGAAGGAACATATTCTACGCTCCAAGGTAATACCTCAAGTTAAAGTTTTGTGGAGAAACCACGATGTTGAGGAAATGACTTGGGAGTTAGAATCTGAAATGAAATCAAGGTATCCTTACATCTTCGACATATCAGGTACGTACCCTAATTTCGGGGGCGAAATTTCATAAGAACGGTAGGTTGTAAGACCCCAACTTTTATAAATAAAGATGAATTTTTTATAAATATCAATTTTGAATATTATGGAGTAAATTTGATATAATGTTATAGTTGTGGGTAATATTTATAAATTTTGCAAAATACGCAAGTTGTTATATAATATTCGATTGGTAGGGAAATATTCGTTTAAACAGGGAATATTCGTACAACGACATAATCATTGGTGGACCCCACAACGGAATATTGTCGGAATGAGAAAACGACAAAAATACTTTATGAAAATAACGGCGGAAATTTTACCGTTAACTGTTGAAACACCCGGTGTTAAAAGTACAGTAATACGCGTGGTTGCATAGTAGCACACGGTATTGATTATTGATGCTTACGTGAGAAGTCACTCAGTTTTGTTCAATTATTGCTGCAGTAATTGCTGCATAGTATCTCACGTTATTTGATTCATTTATTGTCAATATTTTATACATTATTAAATAAATAATTGAGGTGACAAAGTTATTAATATTATTATTTACAATATTAACGATGTCTAGAAGTTCTGTCAATGAGAGGTTTGGTCACCTAATTGCGCGCCAATGCGGAGAAATCCTTATTGGAAAGCCCCCTCTTTTCTGAGAACGACCTGGTCGATTAATAGTGTGAATTATAATAATGATGATGAGTTTTGTTTTATTAGTATTATTAGTGTAATAAAACAGAAAAGCTTTTTATATAAAACAAAATACTTTTATAAAGTTATTCGTTTTATTAGACTATAAATAGAATATATAATATTCTATTATGCATAGTAAAATCTTTTTATATAAAACAGAATACTTTTATAAAGTTATTTATTTTATTAGACAATAATTAGAATATATTATATTTTATTATGTATAGTGTTGCATAGTGCCTGCATAGTATTTTGTATAGTAAAATCTTTTTTATATAAAACAGAATACTTTTATAAAGTTATTTGTTTTATTAGATTATAAATACAATATATTATATTTTATTTAAAAGATTTTATTTTAACTCTGGACCGTCCATTAATTAGTTACTATGCAGTCCATTCTTCTATAAATTGAAGCTCATTCCTTCATTATTTCTTACGAATTCACTGAAACTCTAGATAGAGAAACTTTAGAGAGAAAGAAGAAAAGTGTTCTGCTACTTCACTACTTTTATATCCAGTACTCTTCTTTCTAAGGTAGGGAGTATTATTTCTTTTGTATTCTTAAAAAGAACTTTTGTTATTCCATTCTTTATTATTCTGTTGGAATAACCTGTATACGTGGGCTACCCTATACTTGGTAAAATTCTTCTGTTATTCCATTCTTTATCATTATGTTGGAATAACCTGTCTATGCGAAGTACCGTATGCATGGTGATTTCTGTTATTATTCCGTTCTTTATCATTCTGTTGGAACATCCTGTCTGTCCTTTACGCATGACCTGGTTCCGTTATTTATTATGCTGTTGGAACATCCTGTCTGTGCTTTACGCATGACCTGGTTCCATTATTTATCATTCTGTTGGAACATCATGTCTGTGCGTTTATGCATGACCTGGTTCCGTTATTCATTAATCTGTTAGAATAACCTGTCTGTGCGGTCTATCGCATGCCTGATGATTTTTTTTTGTTATTCCATTCTTTATTATACTCAGTTGGTTAAAGTTTTGACTTCTATACTTCATGAAATTAGTAGAATATCCTTGATATTTGCGCTTCATCCAGTATCTTTTCATGAAAATATTCTTCTGAGTATTCTTGAGTTTTACTCTACAAAGAAGTATCATGTTGACAATTTGGACGTTATTAGTTCTTGGATAAATTAATTCTTGAACTTGTTTTATTGAATTTTTATATCATTGTCATCATCCTTATGTTTATATTATGTTGAAAGTCATCTGTGGCCTGTAGTGCATAAATGGACTTGGTATGATTATGACCAAGGATTATTCGATGTAATCATGACCGTAATATTATAAATGATGTGGAAAAAGTCCTCATTGGCCCTAGTGCATTGATGGACAGTTGTTGGCATGATCATGACCATTAATAAATACACAAATATCCTTGACCCGTAGTGTATGGATAATTTGTGATCGTGATACTAAAGAATATCCTTGGCTGTAGTGCAGGGGTGATTCAATGATGTGGATTATTTATTAAGACGAGTCTCAGCGATAAAAGTGATGAAAAACCTTTTAAAACTTAAAAGATAGTAGATTTTATTTTCTACTTGACTCTTTTAATGGATTGCTTGTTCCGCTGTAGTTAAACTTGATATTTGTTATATTGTATCAGTTTAACACTATTGAAGACTAAGGATAATTTATTCTGTTTTATCTTAGTCATAATATTTCTTACTGGGCTAGTTGAGCTCACCCTTTCTTTCATTGTTCTCTTCAGAAAATGAGAACGTAGCAGAGACTAGTCGGGTAACGGAGTGACGGTCCAGAGGATAGCATTAGTAGTCCTCACTATTCTGTGAAATAGTGTGTTAATAAATATAATGAGGACCCCATTGAGTTTGTATACTATCTAGAAGACAATATTTGTATTAAAACTCACAGCTCATGTTGTATAATTACATTTTTATTTGTATTGTGTACCATGTATTTGACGACTCAAGATGAGTGATGTATACCTATTTTGGGGGCGTCACAATGTGTGTTATGTTAGTCTAATGTTTATGAGATGTATATCGAGCATGTTATTATGTGCTATGTGATGCATGAAAATAGTTAGATTTTACTGGGCTGTCGAGCTCAACCTTGCAAATAACCACTTTTGTAGGTTAAAGATTTAAGGTAAAGTTATGTGCTACTTGAAAGATATGAATCAAATGTGATACTTGAAGATTTATATACTTTGGCTGAGTTATTATTATTTGAACCATGTTTAAGATTCCGAATAATGTATTAATGTTGAATTGTAATATCGTTTTGCGATGTAAACTCTTGTAGTATTAAAATGATTTTGAGATATTTAGATGTAAAAATTGAAAGTTTTGGGAACGAGAATAGTTTGTAATAGACAATTTTAATTGTAATAGAAAATTTTAATTATTCTGTAAATTTCAATGGTTGTAATATCGTTTAATGATGTAAAATTAGAGGTTGAATGTATTGTTAACGACCAAAGTCGAGAATTAAATTGTATGAATTTTGGGGTCGTTACATCTATGAATCCAGAGCAAATTGCAGTGGTGTTTGTTTAAAAATATAATAACTTATTTCTATTTGTTATCACATATAGGGATTAGAAGAAGGTCATCAACCTTGTTGGCACTGACACAAAGAAGAGTTGGATGCCATCGACTTTCCCTTGTATCAGTTAACAAGAAAACTGCATCATGAGAATCAATCAAATCCTATAGCCGTTTGTAATCCTGAAGCACACTATTCTCTTCTTGACTGGGAACCGGATGCCCAGGCATAGGTATAGCCATCACAATGCCTTCAACTTCCTGAGCCAATAAATAGCACAAAAATTTGGATAATAAAACATAAAAACAAAATAAAACAAAATATCTTATTAGTTTCAATAATCAGAAGTTATCAAACCCCTGCAAAGAGGTATAGGAAAGACCTTGCGACCGTCACTTTGGCAAGCTTCCCAGTCTTTTAGATGCCTAATGGTAGCATGTGAATTTAAAGCAATAAAAACGAGAAAGAATGGCACATCTGCAACAGATTACAAACTTTAGTTTACAAACAATGACAACTTATTACAAAAGGGACTTAACATTGTAGGATTAGTGATAATTCAGCATGTAATAAGATGGAAAGTTCAGTAGTACATTAGTGTAGTATAAATCAAGTTCACAGGGAAAATAAGGCACTTGAGGAATTATCCTTCTTAAGTGAAAAAACAGAAAAAAAATTGAGGTGGATTGACTAGCACTTAGCTACAAAATGAGACATATGAGGCTCAGATAGTGTGTTCCCAACAAGAAATTACTCAAAGCCAGTGGGCGGTACAGTTTTGTAACCTACAAAAAGAGACAGATGGATGTTGCAACTAGAATATTTTTAATGGATTGTAGACAATGCTTCAACAATTATGTGAAAAAACAATCAGAAAATTTGTCGATTTACCTTGCGAATGGTGAAGAAGTTCTTCAGTGATTTTGACATTTTCTCATCGTTCGCTGTAACAAACCTATTATGCATCCAATAACTCACATTGCTCTCTGGGTAGGCAGCACAACTCTGGGCAATCTCATTTTCGTGGTGTGGAAAGATTAAATCCATCCCACCACTATGAATATCAAATGAGGATGTTAGATAATGAGCACTCAATGCATTGCATTCTATGTGCCATCCTGGTCTTCCAGGGCCCCAGGGGCTATCCCAACTTGGTTCGCCGTCCTTTGTAGCCTGAAACAAGTTAATATATCTATAGGAATCTTATGGGAGAATATATCATAAAGACGCAAAGTTATGAGGGGGGGGAACCTTCCATAGAGAAAAATCAGCATGATATCGCTTTCTTGGATCAATAGCAATTTGTTCACAAGCTCTATTATCTTCCAACTTCCATCCAGATAACCAACCATAGTTTGGGAAACCATCAGCAGAGAAGTGCACGTCCCAGTCAACTCTATAAGCACAACTGTAAGACCCCAACTTATTAATGAATAAAATCAAATTTTCTCTAAATATTATTGTGAATAATAAGGGGTTAATTTGATATAATACTTTGGTTATGGGTGAAATGTGCAAATTTTACAAAATAAGCAAGTGGTTATAAAATATTCATTTTGTCGGGGAATATTCGTTTGGTCGTGGAATATTCTTGCTGTCGGGGAATATTCGTACGACGGCGCAGCCTTGTGTGGGCCCCATAACGGAAAGCGATTGGATGAAGAAAACGACAAGTATAAGTTGTTTATTAATAACGGCGTAGTTGTTACCGTTAACACTGTTGAAATACCCGGTGGTTAAAAATACAGTAATAACGCGTGGTTGCACAGTAGCACACAGATTGCACAGTATAGTTGAATTATTGATTCGTACGTAAGAAGGCACTACTCAATAATTGTTACAGTGATTACTGTTCAATATTTTATTTTATTGGTTCAATAATTGCTGCATTGATATTTCATATTATTGTTGTTTCAATAATTGTTACTGCACAGTATTTCCCATTATCAGATCAATAATTCATATTATTTGAATAATATTATTAGATAACATTATTGACAATGTCTAGAAAGTTCTGTCTAAGGAGAGGTTTGGTCATCTAATTGCGCGCCAGTAAGGAGAAATCCTTATTGGAAAGCCCCCTCTTTCCTGGGAACGGCCTGGTTGTCATAAATGTGATTCTGTAATATTATTTGTGAATAATTAATTATTGATTCATATGATAAGGAAATATTTATTTTATGTGGATATAAATGAGGGATATATTTTTTTGGTTAAAAATGAAGGAGTTAATGTTGAGGTTTTTATCCATATTTTTGTCGGAATGGAGGTATTAAAAATCAGGGTTTTTGAGATATTTTACGGGGGTTATAATTTTTAATCCGACCGTTGGATCGTGGTAATTTTTGGATATGTTATACATATATAAGTTGAGTATATGTCCACAATTTTGAACCGTTAAAAATGAACGTATGATTTATTACGAATTTTACAAGATGACTGGTTCAGAAATTGTTGAATTTTCGGAGTTTATCATTTTGGTGGAAAATTCTAGAATTGGTGGGCCCCACTTGTGGTTGGTGAAGAAATGTGCTGAATTATATTTCAAATGTGGTGGGTGGGAATAGTAGCAGGTAAAGCCATCAGGTTGCAGGTCAAACCTACCAAAATTTTCCTATAAATAGAGGGCTAAGTTAGAATTTAAAATCACACCAGAAACAAGTTTTCTCTCTTTCTCTCTCTAGATTATTGAGTGTATTTCGTGAGTATTTAGATAATTTGAGAGTTTCTATTCATCAGAGCAAGTTTCTTTTAGCCTTATACCGGTATTCCGACCAGAAGTACTGATATTTTGAGGTAAGGGATATTATTTTCTTCTTAATGATATTATTTTCTTCAATATCATTATGCTGAAATATTGATATGAGTTTTTATCAAATTTGGAACTTTTTGTGTCGGGGGTTACTATTCACGTATACGGCACTATTCACGTATACGGCACTATTCACCGAAAAATAAAATTTTCCCTTTTTGTCCAAGATGTCTATTATGGTTACTATCTTTGATTGTATCCATGTTTTGATCTTTATTTTTGAATTCTGCTTCACAATTGATTATTATGAAGTATTATTGATCTTGGATAAACTGTTATACGAATCCCTACTATTTGTCTTTCTGTCTCATTGGATTCGTTCTCTTTAAGATATTTTTCATCATCCTCAGTCCTAAATGATGATATTACTGAATATCTTTGGCCTGTAGTGCAAAGATGTATAATTACTTGATGAATATCTTTGGCCTGTAGTGCAAAGATGAACAGGTGTTGATATGAACATGACCGACTGATGATACAAATGAATATCTTTGGCCTGTAGTGCAAAGATGAATATTTGGTTAAAGATGATTATTAATTGATGTTACAGGGATAAAATGTAAGACCCCAACTTATTAATGAATAAAATCAAATTTTCTCTAAATATTATTGTGAATAATAAGAGGTTAATTTGATATAATACTTTGGTTATGGGTGAAATGTGCAAATTTTACAAAATAAGCAAGTGGTTATAAAATATTCATTTTGTCGGGGAATATTCGTTTGGTCGTGGAATATTCTTGCTGTCGGAGAATATTCGTACGACGGCGCAGCCTTGTGTGGGCCCCATAACGGAAAGCGATTGGATGAAGAAAACGACAAGTATAAGTTGTTTATTAATAACGGCGTAGTTGTTACCGTTAATACTGTTGAAATACCGGTGGTTAAAAATACAGTAATAACGCGTGGTTGCACAGTAGCACACGGATTGCACAGTATATTGAATTATTGATTCTTACGTAAGAAGGCACTACTCAATAATTGTTACAGTGATTATTGTTCAATATTTTATTTTATTGATTCAATAATTGCTGCGTTGATATTTTATATTATTGTTGTTTCAATAATTGTTGCTGCACAGTATTTTCATTATCAGATCAATAATTCATATTATTTGAATAATATTATTAGATAACATTATTGGCAATGTCTAGAAAGTTCTGTCTAAGGAGAGGTTTGGTCATCTAATTGCGCGCCAGTAAGGAGAAATCCTTATTGGAAAGCCCCCTCTTTCCTGGGAACGGCCTGGTTGTCATAAATGTGATTCTGTAATATTATTTGTGAATAATTAATTATTGATTCATATGATAAGGAAATATTTATTTTATGTGGATATAAATGAGGGATATATTTTTGTGGTTAAAAATGGAGTTAATGTTGAGGTTTTTATCATATTTTTGTCGGAATGGAGGTATTAAAAATCAGGGTTTTTGAGATTTTTTGCGGGGGTTATAATTTTTAATCCGACCGTTGGATCGTGGTAATTTTTGGATATGTTATACATATATAAGTTGAGTATATGTCCACAAATTTTGAACCGTTAAAAATGAACGTATGATTTATTATGAATTTTACAAGATGACTGGTTCAGAAATTGTTGAATTTTCGGAGTTTATCATTTTGGTGGAAAATTCTAGAATTGGTGGGCCCCACTTGTGGTTGGTGAAGAAATGTGCTGAATTATATTTCAAATGTGGTGGGTGGGAATAGTAGCAGGTAAAGCCATCAGGTTGCAGGTCAAACCTACCAAAATTTTCCTATAAATAGAGGGCTAAGTTAGAATTGAAAATCACACCAGAAACAAGTTTTCTCTCTTTCTCTCTCTAGATTATTGAGTGTATTTTGTGAGTATTTAGATACTTTGAGAGTTTCTATTCATCAGAGCAAGTTTCTTTCAGCCTTATACCGGTATTCCGACCAGAAGTACTGATATTTTGAGGTAAGGGATATTATTTTCTTCTTAATGATATTATTTTCTTCAATATCATTATGCTGAAATATTGATATGAGTTTTTATCAAATTTGGAACTTTTTGTGTCGGGGGTTACTATTCACGTATACGGCACTATTCACGTATACGGCACTATTCACGAATACGGCACTATTCACCGAAAAATAAAATTTTCCCTTTTTGTCCAAGATGTCTATTATGGTTACTATCTTTGATTGTATCCATGTTTTGATCTTTATTTTTGAATTCTGCTTCACAATTGATTATTATGAAGTATTATTGATCTTGGATAAACTGTTATACGAATCCCTACTATTTGTCCTTCTGTCTCATTGGATTCGTTCTCTTTAAGATATTTTTCATCATCCTCAGTCCTAAATGATGATATTACTGAATATCTTTGGCCTGTAGTGCAAAGATGTATAATTACTTGATGAATATCTTTGGCCTGTAGTGCAAAGATGAACTTGATGAATAGGCCTGTAGTGCAAAGATGAACAGGTGTTGAGATGAACATGACCGACTGATGATACAAATGAATATCTTTGGCCTGTAGTGCAAAGATGAATATTTGGTTAAAGATGATTATTAATTGATGTTACAGGGATAAAATATTGATGATGGACTTTTAAATCTTAGAAGATAGTAGAATTCTTTCTCTACTTGACTCTTCTAATGGTTTGCTGTTTCCGCTGCAGTTGTTGATCTAAAACTTGTTGTCGATTATATTTTATCAGATTTTTCCCTGTTGAAGACTAACGATAATTTGTTGTATATTATCTTAGTCATAATATTCTTTACTGGGCTAGTTGAGCTCACCCTTTTCCTTTTTGTTCCATTTTTCTTCTCAGGAGGTGAGAACATAGCAGGATCTAGTCGGGGTATGGAGTGATGGTTCTAGAAAGATGTATTAGCAGTCCTCACTATTTCTGTAAAATAGTGTTTGAATAATTGTAATGAGGATTTATTTGAGTGTGGATATTGTCTAGAAGACAATATTTGTATTTAAACTCACAGTATGTGTTGTCGTATTTTGCACGACAATTGTATTATTGAAGTTGTAGTTTGCTTTCTGTACCATGTATTTGGCGACTCAGAATGGGTGTTGTATACCTATTCTGGGGGCGTCACAGTTGGTATCAGAGCTTAGGGATATGATCCCTGGCTGAGATGTGAGACAAGAACTAGGAGGGGAGAGACGGGGAATTCCTTCGCTAGTATGACCTGACTAAGTTTATTTGGTGTTTATTTGGTCGGTCAGAGTATAGGGATAATATATGACATGACTATTAACCCTTGTTTTATGGCAGTATTTAAGAATGGCAGCTGAGAACGTTAATAATGGAGTAAATCAGACCGTGGAGACACCTTTGATCACTACCCAGGGGAACGTGCAACAGGAAGGCAATATTCCTCCTGTAAACAACGTTACCGAGCAAACGATGAATGATGGAATGTTTAGGAGCTTTTTGCAGTTCATGCAAAATCAGACGAGGGAGACTCGTGTGCAGAATACGGGTGGAAATGATAACAACGCGCGGTTTGTCACAGCTAAGCAGTTCAAAGAATTGGGACCACCAGAATTTAAGGGAAAGCCGGATCCGATCATGGCGGAAACGTGGGTCAAGCAAATTACCAAGATATTTGATGTCTTGGGATGCACGGAGGAACAGAAGGTTCCATTCGCCACATTTATGTTCCGCGGTGAGGCAGACTACTGGTGGGAGTCTGTGAAGCGTACCCAGCCTGACGCACTCAACATGTCCTGGGAAACATTTCAAAAACTGTTCAATGACAAGTACTTTCCTGAAAGTATTCGTCATATGAAGGAGGTTGAGTTTATTAGACTGGAACAAAACAACATGACGGTGTCCCAGTACGAGGCGAAGTTTGCAGAGTTATCCAGGTTTGCACCTCATTTGGTCGAAAATGAGGAACGAATGACAAGGATGTTTCTGAGAGGTTTAAAACCTGAGATTCGTCAATATCTTATCTCTCATAAATTTTCTCTATATTCAGATGTTGTCAACAGGGCCCAATTATTAGAGAGAGATAATGAGTATACTCAACCGAGGGACCACAACCAGGGTCATACCGGTGACAGCAATCATCAGAGCGATGATAACCAACGAGGAGGGAAAAATACGAACAAAGGCGGTAACCACTCGGTGGTCATCGTGGCCATGATAATAGGAGAGGTGAGTCAAGTGGAAATTTCAGAAAGAGGAGATTCAACAATGACGGGAAGACATCAGCAGCAGCACCAGCACCAACAACAAATTTTAGGGGAGGAGAACGACCACCAGTTAGATGTTACAAATGCGGGAAAGAGGGACATATCAGCCCAAACTGTCCACAACAATCCAAGGTGTGTTACAACTGTGGGAAGGAAGGCCACATCGCTCGAGATTGTACTATAGCGAAACCAAGTTCAGCGGGAGTGGTGATTCCAAGGGCTGTCCCGGATAAGTCGAAATCAGCGGTTCCTGGAAGAGCGTTTGTCGTAACTGGCCAAAACGTGAGAAACCCGAACGAGGTGATCACGGGTAAGCTAATCTTGAATTCTTGCGAAGTTTATACTTTACTAGATACCGGTTCTACCCATTCTTTTATCTCTCCTGCTTGTGCTCAACGTTTAAACTTGACTCCGGAGAAATTGGACTTTAACTTATCTGTTGAAACTCCGTTGGGTGAAACCTTCGTTACATCTACAGTTTATAAATCTTGCATGATCCAAGTTGGCACTATCACATTACCTGTTGATCTTATCTCTTTAAAGATACTTGCTTTTGATGTGATTTTAGGAATTGATTGGTTAACCACTCATCATGCTAAAATTGATTGTTTTCGTAAGGTTGTTAGTTTTCATATTCCTAACCAACCTGTCATACGAATTCAAACTACTAAACCACTAAAATCAGTCACTGTCATATCAAGCCACAAAGCTATTCGTTTATTGAAAAACGGATGTCAAGCTTTCTTAGCCCATGTTATGGATTTGAACAAAGACAAGTCAGATTTGAATAATATTTCTATTGTTAGAGAATTTTCCGATGTATTTCCTGAAGAACTTCCCGGTCTACCCCCGGAACGAGAAATTGAATTCTTTATTGACCTTGAACCCGGTACAAAGCCCATTTCTAAAACCCCATATCGAATGGCTCCTATTGAACTTCAGGAGTTAAAAGTCCAACTACAGGAGTTGTTGGACATCGGTTTTATTCGTCCTAGTACGTCTCCTTGGGGTGCTCCTGTTTTATTCGTAAAGAAGAAAGACGGGAGTATGCGACTTTGTATTGACTATCGAGAATTGAACCATGTCACCATCAAGAATAGGTATCCGCTACCTCGCATTGATGACCTGTTTGACCAGTTGCAAGGAGCACAATTCTTTTCAAAGATCGATCTTCGTTCTGGATATCATCAGCTGAAGATTAAAACTGAGGATATTCCAAAGACTGCCTTCAGAACTCGGTACGGGCATTATGAATTCTTAGTAATGTCTTTTGGATTGACTAATGCTCCTGCTGCCTTCATGGATATGATGAACCGTGTATTCAAAGAATATTTGGATCAGTTCGTTGTTGTCTTTATTGATGACATCCTCATCTATTCCAAAAGCCGTGAAGATCATGAGCGCCATTTGAAGCTGGTACTGCAAAGGCTTCGTGAAAACAAGCTATATGCCAAACTGAAGAAATGCGAGTTCTGGCTTGAGGAAGTAGCATTCCTTGGGCACGTGGTGTCAAAACATGGAGTATCTGTCGACCCGGCGAAGATTGAAGCCATACAAAGTTGGGAGCAACCGAAGTCGGTAACCGAAGTACGTAGCTTTCTGGGCTTAGCTGGTTATTATCGGAGATTTGTGGAAGGATTTTCTCGAATCGCTACTCCGTTAACTCAGCTGACTCGGAAAGATACAAAATTCGTATGGAGTGAGGAATGCGAGAAGAGTTTCCAAGAACTCAAGAGGAGACTCATTTCGGCACCTGTTCTGACAATACCATCTGGTTCGGATGGATTTGTTATCTACAGCGATGCTTCAGGCAAAGGGTTAGGATGTGTTCTCATGCAACATGGGAAAGTCATAGCCTATGCCTCACGACAACTCAAAGAATATGAGAGGAATTATCCTACTCATGATTTGGAGTTGGCAGCAGTCGTTTTTGCGTTGAAGATCTGGAGACACTACCTGTATGGGGAGAAAGTGGAGATCTATACAGATCATAAAAGCCTCAAATATTTCTTCACCCAAAAGGAACTCAACATGCGGCAACGACGTTGGCTTGAGCTGTTGAAAGATTACGATCATACCATCCAATACCATCCTGGAAAAGCAAACGTAGTAGCTGACGCATTGAGTAGAAGATCATATGCGGGTACGAGTGCAATGTTTTTAACACAAAGGCCCATTTTGTATGACTTGCAAAGGATGGAGATAGAGATGAAGGCTCCAAGTACCCACATGATGATATCAAATATACGAGTAGAACCGACTTTAATCGATAAAGTTAAAGCTGCTCAAGCTACGGATATAGAGCTGATGCGTATGAAGAAGAAAGTGCAAGAAGGTGCTATTCCAGAAGCAAGAATCGATGAAGAAGGAATACTTCGAGTCAACTCCAGACTTTGTGTTCCTAACGATTTTGACTTGAAGCATAGAATAATGATGGAGGCACACAACACACCGTTTGCAATCCATCCTGGGAGTACCAAAATGTATCACGATCTTCGACATACATTTTGGTGGAGCAATATGAAAAGAGAGATCGCGGAGTTTATCTCGAGATGTTTAACTTGTCAACGTGTAAAAGCGGAGCATCAAGTACCAAAGGGTCCATTGCAACCACTTGAGATTCCGAAATGGAAGTGGGAACACATTACTATGGATTTTGTTACAGGTCTTCCCAAGGTTTCTCAAGGCATAGATGCGATTTGGGTTATTGTTGATAGATTAACCAAGTCCGCTCATTTCTTGCCGATACGTGAGACTTATTCCCTTGAACGTCTTGCTAGTATGTACGTGAACGAGATTGTGAGATTGCATGGCATGCCAGTATCCATAGTTTCGGATCGTGACCCAAGATTCACTTCACGATTTTGGGTTAGCTTGCAGAAAGCTATGGGCACGGATTTACGATTCAGTTCAGCATACCATCCTCAAACGGACGGACAATCAGAGAGGACTATTCAAACTCTTGAAGATCTATTAAGACTTTGTGTCTTAGATCTCAAAGGGAGTTGGGATAAGTACCTACCATTGGTGGAATTCTCCTACAACAACAGTTATCAGGCGAGCATAGGTATGGCTCCATTTGAGGCGTTGTATGGAAGAAAATGTCGTTCTCCAGTATGCTGGGACGAGGTGGGTGAAGCAACATTGTTGGGACCAGAATTGGTACGCATTACTACAGAGAAGATCCAAACGATTCGACAACGTATACAAACGGCACAGGATCGACAAAAGAGTTATGCGGATCTTCATCGGAAGGACGTGGAATTTAATATTGGGGATCATGTATTGTTACGTGTTGCACCATGGAAGGGAGTTACAAGATTTGGGAAGAGAGGAAAGCTCAATCCAAGATTTGTTGGTCCATTTGAGATTCTTGAGCGAATAGGAAATGTGGCATATAGACTCGCATTACCTCCAAGCATGTCTCGTGTTCATAATGTTTTTCACATATCTATGCTTCGTAAATATGTTAAAGACCCGAACCACATTATTGAGTTAGAACCAGACGAGATAGCTGAAGATTTAACGTACGAGGAGGTACCTGTTAAGATCTTGGATAGGAAAGAGCATGTCCTACGCACGAAGGTTATACCACAAGTTAAGGTTTTGTGGAGAAACCATGCTATTGAAGAAATGACCTGGGAGTTGGAATCAGAAATGAAAGCGAGGTATCCTCACCTTTTTGAAACATCAGGTACGTACGTCAATTTCGAGGACGAAATTTCATAAGGAGGGGAGGTTGTAAGACCCCAACTTATTAATGAATAAAATCAAATTTTCTCTAAATATTATTGTGAATAATAAGGGGTTAATTTGATATAATACTTTGGTTATGGGTGAAATGTGCAAATTTTGCAAAATAAGCAAGTGGTTATAAAATATTCATTTTGTCGGGGAATATTCGTTTGGTCGTGGAATATTCTTGCTGTCGGGGAATATTCGTACGACGGCGCAGCCTTGTGTGGGCCCCATAACGGAAAGCGATTGGATGAAGAAAACGACAAGTATAAGTTGTTTATTAATAACGGCGTAGTTGTTACCGTTAATACTGTTGGAATACCGGTGGTTAAAATACAGTAATAACGCGTGGTTGCACAGTAGCACACAGATTGCACAGTATATTGAATTATTGATTCGTACGTAAGAAGGCACTACTCAATAATTGTTACAGTAGATTATTGTTCAATATTTTATTTTATTGATTCAATAATTGCTGCGTTGATATTTTATATTATTGTTGTTTCAATAATTGTTGCTGCACAGTATTTTCCATTATCAGATCAATAATTCATATTATTTGAATAATATTATTAGATAACATTATTGGCAATGTCTAGAAAGTTCTGTCTAAGGAGAGGTTTGGTCATCTAATTGCGCGCCAGTAAGGAGAAATCCTTATTGGAAAGCCCCCTCTTTCCTGGGAACGGCCTGGTTGTCATAAATGTGATTCTGTAATATTATTTGTGAATAATTAATTATTGATTCATATGATAAGGAAATATTTATTTTATGTGGATATAAATGAGGGATATATTTTTGTGGTTAAAAATGAAGGAGTTAATGTTGAGGTTTTTATCAGTATTTTTGTCGGAATGGAGGTATTAAAAATCAGGGTTTTTGAGATATTTTGCGGGGGTTATAATTTTTAATCCGACCGTTGGATCGTGGTAATTTTTGGATATGTTATACATATATAAGTTGAGTATATGTCCACAAATTTTGAACCGTTAAAAATGAACGTATGATTTATTACGAATTTTACAAGATGACTGGTTCAGAAATTGTTGAATTTTCGGAGTTTATCATTTTGGTGGAAAATTCTAGAATTGGTGGGCCCCACTTGTGGTTGGTGAAGAAATGTGCTGAATTATATTTCAAATGTGGTGGGTGGGAATAGTAGCAGGTAAAGCCATCAGGTTGCAGGTCAAACCTACCAAAATTTTCCTATAAATAGAGGGCTAAGTTAGAATTGAAAATCACACCAGAAACAAGTTTTCTCTCTTTCTCTCTCTAGATTATTGAGTGTATTTTGTGAGTATTTAGATACTTTGAGAGTTTCTATTCATCAGAGCAAGTTTCTTTCAGCCTTATACCGGTATTCCGACCAGAAGTACTGATATTTTGAGGTAAGGGATATTATTTTCTTCTTAATGATATTATTTTCTTCAATATCATTATGCTGAAATATTGATATGAGTTTTTATCAAATTTGGAACTTTTTGTGTCGGGGGTTACTATTCACGTATACGGCACTATTCACGTATACGGCACTATTCACGAATACGGCACTATTCACCGAAAAATAAAATTTTCCCTTTTTGTCCAAGATGTCTATTATGGTTACTATCTTTGATTGTATCCATGTTTTGATCTTTATTTTTGAATTCTGCTTCACAATTGATTATTATGAAGTATTATTGATCTTGGATAAACTGTTATACGAATCCCTACTATTTGTCCTTCTGTCTCATTGGATTCGTTCTCTTTAAGATATTTTTCATCATCCTCAGTCCTAAATGATGATATTACTGAATATCTTTGGCCTGTAGTGCAAAGATGTATAATTACTTGATGAATATCTTTGGCCTGTAGTGCAAAGATGAACAGGTGTTGAGATGAACATGACCGACTGATGATACAAATGAATATCTTTGGCCTGTAGTGCAAAGATGAATATTTGGTTAAAGATGATTATTAATTGATGTTACAGGGATAAAATATTGATGATGGACTTTTAAATCTTAGAAGATAGTAGAATTCTTTCTCTACTTGACTCTTCTAATGGTTTGCTGTTTCCGCTGCAGTTGTTGATCTAAAACTTGTTGTCGATTATATTTTATCAGATTTTTCCCTGTTGAAGACTAACGATAATTTGTTGTATATTATCTTAGTCATAATATTCTTTACTGGGCTAGTTGAGCTCACCCTTTTCCTTTTTGTTCCATTTTTCTTCTCAGGAGGTGAGAACATAGCAGGATCTAGTCGGGGTATGGAGTGATGGTTCTAGAAAGATGTATTAGCAGTCCTCACTATTTCTGTAAAATAGTGTTTGAATAATTGTAATGAGGATTTATTTGAGTGTGGATATTGTCTAGAAGACAATATTTGTATTTAAACTCACAGTATGTGTTGTCGTATTTTGCACGACAATTGTATTATTGAAGTTGTAGTTTGCTTTCTGTACCATGTATTTGGCGACTCAGAATGGGTGTTGTATACCTATTCTGGGGGCGTCACAGTTGGTATCAGAGCTTAGGGATATGATCCCTGGCTGAGATGTGAGACAAGAACTAGGAGGGGAGAGACGGGGAATTCCTTCGCTAGTATGACCTGACTAAGTTTATTTGGTGTTTATTTGGTCGGTCAGAGTATAGGGATAATATATGACATGACTATTAACCCTTGTTTTATGGCAGTATTTAAGAATGGCAGCTGAGAACGTTAATAATGGAGGTAAATCAGACCATGGAGACACCTTTGATCACTACCCAGAGGAACGTGCAACAGGAAGGCAATATTCCTCCTGTAAACAACGTTACCGAGCAAACGATGAATGATGGAATGTTTAGGAGCTTTTTGCAGTTCATGCAAAATCAGACGAGGGAGACTTGTGTGCAGAATACGGGTAGAAATGATAACAACGCGCGGTTTGTCACAGCTAAGCAGTTCAAAGAATTGGGACACCAGAATTTAAGGGAAAGCCGGATCCGATCATGGCGGAAACGTGGGTCAAGCAAATTACCAAGATATTTGATGTCTTGGGATGCACGGAGGAACAGAAGGTTCCATTCGCCACATTTATGTTCCGCGGTGAGGCAGACTACTGGTGGGAGTCTGTGAAGCGTACCCAGCCTGACGCACTCAACATGTCCTGGAAACATTTCAAAAACTGTTCAATGACAAGTACTTTCCTGAAAGTATTCGTCATATGAAGGAGGTTGAGTTTATTAGACTGGAACAAAACAACATGACGGTGTCCCAGTACGAGGCGAAGTTTGCAGAGTTATCCAGGTTTGCACCTCATTTGGTAGAAAATGAGGAACGTATGACACGGATGTTTCTGAGAGGTTTAAAAACTGAGATTCGTCAATACCTATCTCTCATAAATTTTCTCTGTATTCAGACGTTGTCAACAGGGCCCAATTATTAGAGAGAGATAATGAGTATACTCAACCGAGGGACCACCACCAGGGTCATACCGGTGACAGCAATCATCAGAGCGATGATAACCACGAGGAGGGAAAAATACGAACAAAGGCGGTAACCACTCGAGTGGTCATCGTGGCCATGATAATAGGAGAGGTGAGTCAAGTGGAAATTTCAGAAAGAGGAGATTCAACAATGACGGGAAGACATCAGCAGCAGCACCAGCACCAACAACAAATTTTAGGGGAGGAGAACGACCACCAGTAGATGTTACAAATGCGGGGAAGAGGGACATATCAGCCAAAACTGTCCACAACATCACAGGTGTGTTACAACTGTGGGAAGGAAGGCCACATCGCTCGAGATTGTACTATAGCGAAACCAAGTTCAGCGGGAGTGGTGATTCAAGGGCTGTCCCGGATAAGGCAAATCGGCGGTTCCTGGAGAGAGCGGTTGTCGTTAAACGGTCAAAACGTGAGAAACCCGAACGAGGTGATCACGGATAAGCTAATCTTGAATTCTTGCGAAGTTTATACTTTACTAGATACGGTTCTACCCATTCTTTTATCTCTCCTGCTTGTGCTCAACGTTTAAACTTGACTCCGGAGAAATTGGACTTTACTTATCTGTTGAAACTCCGTTGGGTGAAACCTTCGTTACATCTACAGTTTATAAATCTTGCATGATCAAGTTGGCACTATCACATTACCTGTTGATCTTATCTCTTTAAAGATACTTGCTTTTGATGTGATTTTAGGAATTGATTGGTTAACCACTCATCATGCTAAAATTGATTGTTTTCGTAAGGTGGTTGTTTTCATATTCCTAACCAACCTGTCATACGAATGCAAACAACTAAACCACTAAAATCAGTCACTGTCATATCAAGCCACAAAGTTATTCGTTTATTGAAAAACGGATGTCAAGCTTTCTTAGCCCATGTTATGGATTTGAACAAAGACAAGTTAAATGAATAATATTTCTATTGTTAGAGAATTTCGATGTATTTC